>JAGPOY010000071.1:0-33409 GCA_018983105.1 Silene uniflora | reverse complement strand
ACGCCAACCGCCGCCTGCCTTCTCCCTCACCCAGTTGACGGCGCCTGACCTCCAACCGCGTCAAAAACGACTTGACTCCAACCAAAAGTGCTCCACCGTGCCGAACTCCCACCGCGACAACTGCCATAAGGGCTACCACGTCTCCAGCGACCACCCTACTCCGACCAAACCGGCGACCACTACAACCAATCTCCTCAACAATGAAAAAAATCAAAACCCTAACTGACGCCTTTTTTTAAATAAAAAAACCAATCGATCGATCAAAAGACGAGTGTATTGATAAATCGTTAATAAATGGTTGATAAATTGCTTCACTACTTAATTTTAAAACTATTAACCAATTATTAGGTTTTGAGAGAGAGGGGGGAGAAATTTTTTCATTTTTTTAAGATGAAGGGTAAGATTGGAATAATAGGACAAAGCGCGTGAGATTTTAGTAAAATGATGTGCGGGATTTAGCAAATACGAAAAAATTTTAATTTATAAATTTAACGTTAATGTAAATAGTAAAATGACAACATGTTAGTCCGTCTTATTTCGAACGAGAAATAACTGTTTGAAGCAAGACGCGCTGAAATTGTAAAAGGCCCAAGGCGTAACAATCGACACGAAAAAAGAAAAATATCCAAAGAGTGAGAGTAGTATAAAATAGACTCAAAGTCAAATCCCACTTCGCCGACGCACTACTCAGTACTCTCCTTCCTTTTTTTCTGGTTTCTCTCAATACTCTCCCTTTCTTCTTTCTTTTACCTTTTATTCGCATCCTTAATTCTACTGTGTTTAATCATCATTGTTTTAGATGTGAAATTTGATGAATTTTTCCGTAATTGTGATTGATTTTTATTTAGCTATCGATCTTCGTTGATTTTTGTGATTAGATCCGGAGAGGGTAGAGATTCGATGTTTCTTATGTTATCGTAATTTTGAGTTTCACAATCTCCGTCTTCGTCATTTGTTTACCTTTGTTTTATTGTTTTTGCGAGCGTAGATCTGTCGATTTAACTTTTGGATTTAGTTGAAGTTGTTTAGCTACTCGAACATATTTCATAGTCGTACTTGCTACATTTTGAGATTCTAACTTTTAATCGTAAATCTCAAATATTGGCGATTTTCACATCATTTATCAATCTCCTTATTATTTCGAAGATTGGTGGATGTGAATGTGATTTTGTTGGCAGATTTAGATGGGACTAATTTTTGTGATGTGATTTTGATGAATTTGTACATTAATTTGATCAATTTTTTATTTAGCTATCGATCTTTATGTTGTTAGATCTAGAGTGTGGAGATTTGATGTTTCTTATGCTATTGGAATTTTCTTATTTTCATTTGTAGATTTGATTCACGGTCGTAAATCTTAACTGCTCCGTACTACTGATCATTTGTTTACTATTTTTATCGTTTGTTTTTGAAGGTAAATAACTGATTGCAACAGAGGAAAGTTATTTTTTTCGAGAATAGATCTGTTGATTTAACTTTTGAATTTAGTTGAAGTTTTTTTGGTTACACTACATATTTCTCAAAATTTAGGATATTCATAACATTTATCAATCTCTTTGTTTTTTTTTTTTGTTTTTTTTTTCGACAACAGTAAACTGATATTAAAGAAAATAAAGTGTGTTACAGGACGAACCCCGGAGGACCGGAGTTCCATAAACTACTGTAAAACCAGGTGTACGAACTAACATTACATGAGTAAGAAATAGAGTAATCAAGACGCCTCTTCTTGTAGGGAGGATTAGTAGATTCATTGAAATGGAACAAGTCCGGTCTCTCTCGTGTAGCCCTCTTAAGAGTTACAATGGCCTTGGTGTACCTGCATAGACAAATAGAGAAATCAGGAGAATTAGGAGATCGTTTCTTTACACGAAGCCTATCATGTGTCACATGTCTTCCACGATAGAAAGAAGCCTTCTTTAGTCCACCCCCGTGCTCGATGTCCCTGCTATGCCGAGCCGCCGCAAACTGGTATTGAGCCTCATAAATCTTTAGCTGCAGAGAAATTCGAAGATGTCCGATTCTTTTTAGCAATATGTAAAACCACTTCCTTATGAGTAACACGATCTATGTCGGACATCATATCTACCCCGATGGTGACCTCCTCTTCAACCAACTCAACACTTTCCGAATGCTGAACATTAGACTTAAAAAGTTACTCCGGCAAGGGAGAAGGGGTGGGAACTTCTGCTGTCCCATGAACCTCATGGGGAGTTCCCGTCTAAATAGTTTAGAGGTGAGGGTCCGAACCCTCAAAAAAGACATGGATCTTGGGTGATAATAACCCAATTGTTTACCATGTAACAAACTTTCATAATCTTGAGTTGATAAATGTAGTGCATTATGGGGTCGCTTCTTGTTGGAGAAGCGGAGATGAGGTGATTTTGGTTCAGGCGAGGAGGACTGACTTGCCTCAAAAACAGAGGTGTCAGCAGGTAGACTAGTACAATTGGAAACCATATGCGCATCCGGTGAGGCAGGGGGCACAAAATCGTCACTTGATTTAGGACATGGTAGTGGCATCTGTCCGTTGTATGCACTGCCACAACCCAAGTCCATGGTATCATCTGTATTGGAAGAGGTCAAAGGATCAAAGGGAGATGCAACCAGTTTCCCCTTAGACACGTTGCCACTGTGAGTATCCATAAGCACCTCCGGTGAACTATTAGGAGCACAACCAGTGAGTGAAACTGGATATGACGAAGTACAGGTTACCGTCTCAGCCATCTGCTCCCCCATTCCAGCAACTTGATTTTGGAGAGAAGAAACAACCTGTTTCCCTACTCTAAGTTCATCATCCTCTAAAGGCTCTATGACCACACGTTTACCATTTCTATTAATTATTAGAGACTGCTGTACGGCTTCCAGTTCATGAAGAATATCTTTATTATGAGGCTCAATTGAACGTGCCTCCTCCAAAATACTACAGGCCTCAGAAAACCTGTCCAAATTTTTCAGGGCTGCCGCCTTATGAAACAGAGCTTTAGCATTTCGAGGAAAGAAATTTAGAACCATAGAACAGTAGGTCAAAGCCACCTCAGAAGCTTGAAGTTTATTCGCACACGCTGCTAGGTTTAAGCACAAAGAAATAGCGACTGATAGAGATGAGTTTAAATCAGTCACACTTTTGCCTTTGAGAGACGAACTCAGTAAACGGCAAGCCTTATCATAACAAACACCAGCCTCAGCAAACTCATGGTGTCGAAAAAGATTGTTACCAAAATCTTTAAGGGCTTGAATTTGGGAGAGAGGTGAGCAATCGAACTGTGTAAAGACCTTCAGAAATTCAACGTCCTCATCGGGCAAATTCTCATTACCATAAAAAAGGACGAAGAATTCAAAAAACGCAGCACTAGAAACGGAAGAAGGTGGAAAAGGCGTCATAGCTTAACAACTAAAGTAAACTCTAAAAACAAAGTTGAGAAACTTAAAAGAAACAGTGTGAAAGACAAATGAGTGTCGAGTAGCAAGACGAAAGCAAAGAAATTGTAGTGAAAAGAAATCAACTACTGCAGCCAACCCAACTACCACCACCAGCAGCCTAAAAAAAGCCATCTCCGACTGATGCCTGACCATGGATAAAACTACCACCGCAAATTTACCTTGGAACCTATAGCCTCCAAACAAAGAACTCTGGAAACATTTGAAACCACTTTAGGCAGTGTTTGGAAACGCGGAATTGATTTCATTTTCATGATTTCAATTGTAGAAAATCAAAATGTTTGAATTCAATTCCAAATCCAATTCCAAAAGTTCGTTTGGGAAACCCATGGAATTGGAATTGGGCGGGATGGATATTTTTCGGGGTCATCGAAAAAAAAATTATTTTGACAAAATAAAATTTTCACGGAAAATATTTGCGATCGAAAAAAACATCGAAAATAAAAATATTGCAATTAAATTTTCATACAAAAAAGACGTAAATAGTGATGGAATTGAAATGACTCCTATATGGTAGTCATTTGAGAGACTCAAAATTTAACTAGGTTGGAATTGAGAAGGAATTGGGTCCAATTCCAATTCCAAATTCTAGATGTTCCCAAACACTTAAAATGTCTCAATTTCGGAATTCAATTTCAATTTCTAGTTGCCAAACATGCTCTTAAAGAAAAACACCACCTCCAACAACGTAAAAAGGGCAAGGGATTGAAGCATAGAGGATTTAATTAGATTGGCAATCAAAGCCACTTAACGAGTAGGTGTAAAGAAAGCACATAAATCAACAAGTTAGAGCAAATTAAACAACCTGATTAAACCATACCTTCCAGCCATACATCCAAAATCAATTAAAAGTTTATCAAAGATCTTAAACATGTAAAGTGATCTGGAAAGGGACTCAAAAAAGAGGGGAGGATAGGTCGATCGGAACTTACAGAGGAATTAAACCCATGGTCAGACAGCAGAGACCGCCAGAGATTGGCCATCACATGGCCATATCCCTGGCGGCGTCGGAGAGAAGCAAGGGAGGTAGGCAGAGGAGTGGCGGATGCAGTAGAACGATTTCTTCAGGGGAAGGAAAGAAAGGGGGTCGGTTTGTAATTATCTAGAATTTTCTCTCTCTTCCTTTTGTTTTTTTGATGATAGGTGAATGTATGAATTTGATTTTGTTGGCAGATCCTTTTAAGGGATTGATTTCATTTTGTGATTGCGAGTTTGTAGTGTTTTTTTTATTCTTATCAATTAGTAGCTTAAGCCAGCAACTATGATGATTTGTTGACTATGCTACATTTACGTTTGTAGTGGTTGGAGAATATTTTTTAAATTGTTCTTTTTCTTTTCAGTTCCAGCTCCAATGGATTTGAACGACGACCTGTATTGTTTGGAAGTAATATAATGATGATTTGATACAGGTTCTGGTACTGATTCTGTGAAACCCCGTATGAAGTTGAAGCCGAAACCTCAAAAACCGAGGAGGAGACCAACTCCAGCCAACAATCTTGTGCCCACACTCCTACTGTGCTGCTAAATCCTGTGGATCCAGTGCTGCCAAATCTGCCAATTCCAGAAAATCCGAAACCTCCACAAAGAAAGAAAAGGCAGAGTATGTGGATGACGAGCCAACTGGCGGAGGAAGTGAAGATGATGACACGGAGAATTTGAGGAGAAGAGATGACTATGCGATGTTTTGCGGATCATCAGCTGCTCCCTGATAGAGTATTTTCATTTTTAGATAATAGTGAAATCCAAAAAGTACGTGTAAATCGACTTGCTTCATTGTTGTTTGTTGTCAAGGACTCCGAGATCTTAGAACCCATGTGATTTTGATACTCCTATTTAAGTGTAGTTGAGAAACGTTGAATGAGCAAAAGAGGTGAACATCTATCTCTGTGACATGTTTGGGTCGATTCTAGTTAAGATAACCAAATGGTATCTAGTATTATTAAAGATGTGAAATTAGAGCTTCATTTTTTCGATGAAGTTATAATTAAACATTGTTTTCGTGAAGCCAACAAGGTTGCTGACTTCATGGCTTCTATTGGACATTCGTGTCCAACTCTTTCGAGGTGGTTTGATAGCCGGTGGCTTCAACTTACCTCGCTCATCCGAAAGGATGAGATAGGTTGGTCTTATCCCAGAGGATCAATCTAATTTTCTTACCTTATCAAAAAAAAAAAAAAAAAAAACAAATGGTATCTAAAATGATGTACTTTACCGTGCATTGTTTATTCAGATCCAAATAGGGATTGTGTTGCTTTGGTGTTTTTGGTCAAGTGTTGAATTACAGGGATTTCACATGGATATTGAGATGAGTTATATAAAAGACTTGTGAACTGAAATGTATGCATGCATACAGTTCCTATTAATTGAACTACTCTTTTCGTTGCATTCACAATACACTACAACAAATTGACACTTGCGCCACGAATTATGCCACGGGAATTCAAAATTCGTGGCTAAATTTTGTTTAGCCACGGGAAAAATTTCATTCAATATTTTAGAAAAAAATTATGCCACGAGAAAACTTTTCCCGTGGCAAAAAGTCTGATGCGCCACGATTTAGGCTACGGTCGTGGCTAATATTCATTTTTGCCATGAACATTGTCACACCCGTGGCGAACTTATATTTAGCCACATATCATTCTGTGGCTAATAATTCTTTAGCCACGACTTGGATCTTCCCATGGCAACATATTTGATTAGCCACGAAACTAGTAACAAACACCCGTGGCGAAGTTTTCTTCAGACTTGTATAAAGATATTTCATGTTAAGGTAAACGTAAAAAAATGATTTTTTGTAAGAAAGAAAATACAAAAGTTGAATGAAACTTAATCAAATATAGATAATATGAAAATAAATTTAAATATAAAATCTTGAAAATATTTTGATTAATTTAATAAATATTTGGTATTCGTTTATTTAGTTTAATAAGAAATTTAGAACTTATTTAAAATCATCATACACAAGTAAAGAAAATTATCACTGTCTTAATTTTTGATTTTCTTTAGAAATTAAAGTACTTTTTAGTGGTTTGTTTCTCATAACATCGATAATTTAATAAATGAATCTGAAAATATAATTCTGTTTATTAAAGTCGTGAATTTTTCGTTAATTGGTTTATCTTTGTTTGGTAAACTTTATAATATTGAATCACATTCTTAAAAGACTGCATTACATTTAAAGACAAAGTATGTCAAATTAAATAAAGTAACTTATTATCACCTATCATTGAGAAGTCCAAAAATATATATTGTTAAGTTTTTTATTAGAAAATTGATTTGCTACTTTATTTGTAAAATATTTTTAGAAGAACTTGAATTCGAGATGATATTTAACTTGGCAAAACAAAATTGGGGAATTTTTCTAGGAGTAAAAAAGAAAACACAATTTTATGTAAAAAATGATTAAATAAAAAAGTAGGCTAAAAAATGAAATTAAAAAAATGATCTCGAACAAATCATTGATGAAAAATGAAAAAAAAAAAAACATATTGATAAAATAACAGATAAAAAAATCAATATAAATTTTTTTTTTTTCTCATTGAAAATGAGCGTAGCACGGAGAAAAATAAAATAGACATTATAATAATAGAATCACATGTGTAAATAATGTAAAATTTTGTTAAAAAAGAATAAGGAAAAGAAATCAATTTTGAGAAAACAAAATTTTTTTTGTATGATCTTTTCCATGTTTTTGGCAAAAGTGATCATTTTTTTGTTAATAATGACCTGGTCATTTTTTAGAAATAAAAAGTGGTCTTTGATACCCATATGTAATCGCTATTCAAAAGTGACCGCTATTTAGCATAAAGTGATTAAACTTTTCTCGTTACACATACGACGATCGTACAATAGAATTTTCGTAGAAAAATATCTGAATAGATGGGTAAAAGAGAAATAAAATAAAAATGTCGATAAATTAAAGAAAAAAATTATACTAGGAAAACACGATAAATTTATTTTGGAAAAAATGGTTATGCTGACTCGGGCAAAAAAACGATCTCAGAATCATTAGTCGGGAGGTCAACATCGAAAACTCGAGTAATTTGAGAAAAATAATATTTTTCCACAAAAATATGTAAATCATGTAATATTTTTTCAATTAAATAATAGTAAAGGTAATTTAGAGAGAAAAGAAAATCGTTTTAAAAGGTTTCAAAGTGCTAACTATATCAACAAGCCTTAAGTTTCAATTTCGGTAACTCATCATAAGAACTCCAAAGTTAAGCGTGCGCAGGTGGGAGTAGTCTTGGGATGGGTGACATCCTGGGAAGGGACTCCGATTCACACAAGGGAGTAGTCTTGGGATGGGTGACCTCTGGGAAGGGACTCCGATTCACACAAGTGCACGACTGGTGAAAGCAAGCAACAATCGAATGAATGAATCGAGCTAACTAGCAAAACAAATACCAAAGCTTGACACGATTCCATATGTGAAAATATTTTCATTATTAATAAAAAATAATATTTTACATTTTGTTTATTTATTTTTTATATTTTTTGTTTGCCACGGGAATTATTTTTGGCCACGGGAATAAATGTTTTGCCACGGGAGTTATTAGCCACGAGGGATCCGTTGCTAAAAATATAATTTTGGCCACGTTCTTGTTTTTCCCGTGGCTATCTGTTAACCACGGTCACTTGCGCCACGCAAGGTATTTCCGTGGCTAAGGGCTTTAGCCACGGGAATTTAGCACTTGCGCCACGAATTTGGCCCAAGTGCCTAATTGTAGTAGTGATAGCCATAATCCGGACTTGTTTTTTTGACTGTGTGCAACTGTAAGTGTGTAACTGTAGTTATGCTGAGCTTGAAGCCAGTTTTAGGTAAGAGACTTTAAGTCTGTCCAATGTTTCTAACCTTCAAGGGTTGCTGGTACGGCTGTGCCAGTATCAGCTTGAGTGTAAAAGAGAGTTTATTTTAAATAAGTACTGTATTATTTTGGTTGTTCTGTTAAGCTCTCCGGCTTGTGGCTTGTTCAGACTTCAGATAATGTAGACTTAAAGTAATGATCACTTTCGAGTTACAACTTCACTTAATCTCGAATCGCCCCCAGTTTTTTTATTACCGACTAAATTACTAATCCTCATACGAATTACATGGAATAGCCAAACATTTTTTTGTTGCGTTCCTCATGTGATTATATGACAGCACTTGGATTGCTCAGCTAAAGGCATCACCATTTCGATCCCTAACAACCAGCCGGGAAAATTATCAATCATCTACAATTATTAAGGTAGCAAGTACAAATTAAGTATAGTTACAACGCTGCTGTTCGAAACATGCAGACCCTAACCATTCCCCAACATATACGGTGGAGTACAGTACGTATTTTATATTGATGCTGAATAAGCTGATTTTTCATACTTTCCATCCCACCTGCATGGAATTCCATTGAGAATTTATTGTCAAGCAAAAAAAAAAATGAAGCTCAGAAAAACTATAAATTTGACAGACTTTATGGAAGTATGAAAAAATAAGGAACAATTCGAGAAGGACAAAACCCCGCTAACGCTTAGTTGCTAACCTGCATTCTTCAGTCTCCGGAATCTGAAGTTCCAGATGAGGTTCATATGGTGAAAACATTTTGTCCAAGTCCTTATCACCTACTTTATCAAGGCTTGACGGGTCCCACTGCAATTAACATGTATCTTATTGCTTAGTACACTTTAAAGAGAAATGCATGGCATATTCAAAGATTAGAGCTCCCAGATTGCTTAATTTAGTGACAATAAAGAAGCTTGTTCTGTGAGAAAGCGGACCTTTGGAGAGTTATCCTTGTCAATGGTGAGAGCTCTAATACCCTGGAGAATGAGATGAGAATATAATAAGTAAATGCTTGCCATATCTTAGTTATACCAGAAAAATACACTCTCGAATATCGAGTTACCTCATAAACATCATCAGAGATCATGCTTCTTAGGATGTTGATTGTCAGTCTAAATTCTCTTTTGAGGCATTCAGCCAAGGTTTGGCTCCTTGCTTCGCGTAACTGAGAAAATGCAAAGGGGGAAATGTATGAGTGAAAGTGAGAGGGTGAAAGCAACATTTACACTCAGAAACCTAAACAGTTCAGTCAACTAAGGAGTAAGGAGCTGTTTGGTTGGGGGTCTTCCGGAAAGTTGATGATTCCCTTTGTGTGTGTTTAACGTTTGTTAACAGTTGACTATCTCATTATACTGCAGCCCAGTTTTTCATTGTTAAACTAAGAGACTTTGCCTTGGCATGTGTAATATTGTGTTTGCACCATCTGGTTTGGTCCGGATTCGAGTCTGGTAAGACCACAAGGGGGGCAAAGCTCTTCTCGTGAGCTTTACTACTGCTGCATTTTCTGATAATCAAGCTAAGGATTTTTAGTTAACCAACTGGTATCTGGTAGTTAATTATCTTACTTGTATCGACATAAGATTGACACTTCAAGATAAAGAAGATTCAGTGTTCAAAAGACGCGAGTAACAAAATATCATGAAGCAAGTTCCAATGATAATAGGTTAAATGGAGAATCTGTAAAGACGGGTAAGATTGAAGGCAGCTTCTAGGTTGCTGGAGTTATTAAGAAAGAGAATATGGAGAAAAATGAAGGGCCAAAGGAGCTGACAATAAATCTGTCCTTTAAGAAAAAAATATATTACCGATTTAAGCGTGATCTTTAATCCAGTAGGAGATGATCTTTTCAGTCCTTTAAGAACCGAGGCAATCCATCCGTTGCCTTCTCTCATTGACGCAGCTTCCTGGATCATAAAACAATATAATTTTATTTTTAGTTCATCAAAATAAACCAACAAAAGAAATGGAGCTACTTTTAAAGTGTAGTCCTAATTGATAGAAACTTACAAATGCTTGTAAGATCTCTTCTACTGAATCTTTCGAAAAGCATTCGTCGATGACCGATTGCCTAAAGGTTATTATAAAATTTTGTAAGTATTGGTATTTGGTTAAGCAGCTTAAAATCACTTGTTAGATGTCTTACTTATTCAGGATACTATCAGCATCAACTTGAGCTTCAGAAGAGAATTGTTCAATCACTGACTTGACTTGATCTTTGTCACCCTTGTTTAAGCTGACCAATTGCTGTTCTAGCTCAGACAATTTCTGATTGATAAACATCAACACGAAAAATTCATTCTTCAGTAAACAATTTAAGAGACGAGGATTAAAGCGACAAATTCTCAATTTCCTCATTCCACAAGAGCTGTCAGAAAGAAGAGAGAGATGAGAATTAAGATGACATCTGGAGTTCCTTAGATTTCAGATGTTGCTTAAAGAACATGTGTCCCTTCTGAGTTTACAAATGCAATCCTGATTTCTAATCAAATTATAGCATGAGTTTACCTCCGAAGGCACCAGATGGGTAGCCAGTCCGAGTGCAACTAATTCCTTGCCATTTAATCTTGCCCCAGTTAAAGCCAAATACTCGCCTGCAAAGAAGTCCATAGTATTATGAAGATATGCTAGGGAACAGAGGGAAAAGATGCACTGAAGCTGAAATTCCTCTGTCGTTTCCTAGGAGTATTACTTCCAAAGTCCCAAGGTAAGTAAACAACAGAAGTTTCAATGAGGTAAATAAAGAGTTGAGGTTCCTGCTCACCCAAGTAACCAGGCAATCGAGAGTGTATGTAGGAAAAGCCGCAGTCAGTGTGAAATCCGATACCGGCTTCAGGGGTGGCAAAAACCTATTGAAAGCTTACAGATTAGGAACTAGAATATTTACCTGAAATTTTACAATGTGGATAATAATTTAACTAACATGTGAAGTACAAGGTTACTGGGTATAAAGTAACACACCGTTTTCTCTGTCACGATGGAAAAGTTCATAGGAACCATCAATGCTGCACCTCCACCCATGGCAATCCCATTAACAAAAGCAACCTTGTTACAAAATAATACAAGTAATTGGTTTAGAATGGTTGAAAAAAAATGTACAATGTTAATGGCATTTCAATTGTTGGAACGATTTTCAAGAGCAGTACCTGCGTTTTCTTGTAGGAATGGATGTGATAGCAAAGCCAATAAAACCTGTAAACGACTTCCAGGCACGAGTCCTCTGGGCACAGAATGGACAGACTTTCATTAGAAAAAGTTGCTCAAGGATGAGGCACACATTTGTTTAAAGTGTTGAAAAATGTTACTTGATTTTTTCCCCTCGTAGAACACCCGTAAATCACCTCCAGCTGAATATGCGCGACCTGCTCCCTACGCAAGATATAATGATAACAGTCAAGATTGGAAGTTAAATGTTGCTAGAGTATAGAAGTACAGACGGTGGACAAATGGCAATGAATTGTCATTCATCAAGACAACCAAAGACTAAATACATTAAAATGGGGGGATTATATATGCCAACAGACTACCACAGACAACGGTCAGATGAAACTACAGATGTCCTTACTTGATGGCAATAACTGTCCAAACTACAAACGATATAATACCTTTATTAATATGAGTTGAACATTATCATCCTTCTCCCAGTTTTCCAAATATCCTGCCAACAGTTTCACCTGAACAAAGTCGAAATATATCTCAGTTCCAAGTCGCTGAAAATCAATAGAAAGGGAAGTAAGTCATAGCAAAAAAGAAGGCACCGTTTCTGGCGATATGACATTGAGCTGACGAGGCCTGTTAAGTGTGAGTAACCTCACATGGCCCGTCTCCTCTCCTAGAACTGCCTGAAATTGAATAAAAATAGTGTTACAAGTGCTAACATATGCCATTCATATACGACCGTTATATGGGTGGGTACCTACAACAGCCTTGTAATGCTTGTGCAGAAGGTATTATTGGGCAGTTTTACAGCTTACAAAGTACAAACAAACATGTTACAGGAGAATGAGTGTTTGGTATGAAACGAACAGGAAACAGAGACAGTGTAAATGCAATGCAGCATTCAGCTCGATCGCTTGTCGTATTGGCAGAAGCAGACATGATTAATTGCAGGCTTATAATGAGAGATTGAATCATCAAACTTACAGGGTCAATAGAGTTTGATATCTGTGCCATCTTCACACAATTTGTCTGATCTCTCAAATGCAAATCTACAGGCAGCAAAATCAATTAAGAGATCAGTAGGTGTTCCAGGTTAAGACGGATATGCACGTCTTAAATGAAAATTTGTGTTAAGAGAATGAACAGAAAGTGTTACTGATTAGATCAGTAAATAAACTAAGTTGGTATTATACCCAAAAACCACAATGTTAATATGATCACAGACTTAAAAAATAAAAAATAAAAAATAAAAAATAAAAAATAAAGGATGAAGGGAAATATACCAGTTTGGGTAAGTAGGGGGAAAACCCAGAAATGCAGCAATGAGTTTTGGGAGTTTGCGCAAATGCAATTTATAATGAATTGAGTGTCAAAACTGTCAATGTTACTGAAGACGACAATAACCAAATATTTAGACTTTTTAGCAGTTAATTAAAGTAAACATAAAGATTAAAGAGGTTAGGTAAGTTGAATTGAGAAAGAGTGGTAGATGGATTATGAATTCGTCATTCTAAATGTCAGCCTAATGCTCTACCTACCCCGACTCACTTTTCTTCGGTAGGTCTTGCTTGCGACGGGTCGAATCTTGCGACGGGTATTTTATGAGAGGAAATGAGTAGAGGGGACAAGGTGGACACCCCTCATGTGCTTCTCCACTCACCCTTGATGGGTATTTTGTGAGAGGATATGGTATCCGTCACTCATTTGTCACGGATAGTGTCCGTCACAAATGAGAATTTGTGTTCTTTATGTCTTGCTCCGGAGAAAAATATCATTTCAGACGGCATATCCCGTCTAAAGGCTTCATACGGGCGAAGGTTTCAAACGAGCTTATATGACCATTTTTTGGTCAGATTTTACCGTTATTAATTGGGTAACATTGACTTTTTTTTACGGTCAGAAAAGCTAAATGAAAATAACAAAGTTAACTTAAAATTAGAATATGATAAGTAACTGACTATATAAGTGTGTGTTTCGCCTGGTTTGTAAAAGTGTTTTTGCACTCAAAAACATTTTTTGGCCACAAACCATTTTTTAAAAGTTAGACAAAAAATTCTCAAAAGCTAAAAATGCATATTTTTGCCCATAGAAATAGAAGCAGCTATTTGTTGCTTCTGCTTTTGAAAAACACTTTTAAAAAATTAAACTTGAAAAACAAAAACTCATTTTTGAGAATTGAGGTCAAACATGCTCTAAGAATGTTGGACAAATTAGCTGAAAAAATAGCTGATTTTTGGTGAAAAAAGAGGATAAAATAGAATCAAATTATCTTATTTCTCAAATGTTAGCATTTCATTTTAGGTAGTATGGTCACTCATGTACATGATTGAATTGTCAATGGAGATGGAAGGACGATCCCTATGATGTTAGTGACAAATGACATGACAAATCTCGGATTCTCTACAAATGTAAATGCCATGTATCTTCTTAAGCTCAACAAGGTGGCATAACAAAAGGTTTATGGGAATGAAATGCTCAAATAAATCAAACAAAAAAAAGTGGATTTGACTAGCATTCAAATTTTGACCTCATTTCAACTTCCGCATTTACATTTCAAAACTTTAAGATGGGTTTGTCCCTTCCTTGCTATTATCATTTGCTTTCGCCAATCGCTTATTAGGTAACCGGTTAACCTCTAGACAATAGCTTTTTGGGGTGATAGTCACTCTGTCTTTGTGTAACACCCCGACCCAAACCGGGTCGGGAGCGGTTACTTATGATAGCTCTCCAGGCTGTGTACATGGCCCACAGATCAACACGGGTCCTTTATAGCGCATTTTGTCCTCACTCATGCGCATCCCGGGAACCTTCCCAGGAGGTCACCCATCCCAAGACTACTCTCAGCCAAGCACGCTTAACTTTGGAGTTCTTTTGGATGGATAACCATAAAAGAAAGTGCACTTTGTTGATATGAGTAGTACTTTCAATCCCTTTAAGCACTAGTCATTCAAGCCTATCACTGGACCTCTTCAATCAACGTGGGGTGTTACACTTTGGGCGGTTGAATTCACAACCGTGTGGGGACCCAATTCAGTGGATCCCTCTCCAAAGCACATCGAAGTGGTACGCCTCCATCAAATTTCTCTGCAATTCAACAATTCAAAGCACTTTAGGTTTTCTTGGCAATTAAAACGATTCCACATCACAAAACTTTTGAAATGAGCACTTCAAACTTATTAATGAAAATGATTTTGGGGTGCCAAACCACCAAGTCAATCAAGATCCCCAAGAAGGGCATAAAGCCATCCAAGCACTTCTTAGTTTGGGTCTAAGCGGTTTCCTCTTGTAGTCGCTCTCTTGTTGTCATTGTTGAACAATAACTCGAGGGGACTTGGCATCCTAACCATCCAAAATCTTGCTTTATTTCTCTAAGGGTTCATGGTCTCTCCATGCTTGGTCATTAGATGCATCCATTTAGCTCCAATTTGCTTCGTCTAAGCATGGTTTATGCCTCATTTACTTTGTTTCCTACAAACAGGCTAAAATCTCCTAGAATAACAAATAGGAAGCTAGAGACACCAAAATGACCCTAATAAGTGCAAATAAGCATGCGAAATGAGGTCGTTAAGGGGTTAAAACTTAAAAGTGTGCTAATATGAGCCACATCAATTCTCCATCACATAAATATACTTAAACTTTCTAAATATGGATATGACACGAAAACACGACACTAACCCGCCACGAAATTAACGGGTTAAGATTGAAACTTGATGACCCATTTATGTAAGTGGGTCGACACGAACACGACAAGAGATTTAATTGGGTCGGGTTGGGTTGGAGGGTTTGTGACCCGTTTACATGTGACACGAACACGAATCTGACACGATCCGATCTGTTTGCTAGGTCTATAAGGAAGACAACTAGACAAGTGGTTACCAGCGATTATTTAACCACTTCTCACTAAGAAAGTAGTTGAAAAGAACCTGTACTTGAGAGTGCGTATATATGGAAGCATTCTTCATCAACCAACGACATATAATTCAAACAACTACAATTTAGTCTATCTCGAGATCTTAGTTTTTGATTAGATTAATACAGTAAAGCCTTCCGGAGGTAATTAGCCATCTATCACCTAGTTTGTAATTTAACATCCACAAAATCCTCTTGTGAAGACTCTATTAATGTTGTGTAATTTTTTTTTCATTATATACAATTTTTTTTTTTTTGGAGATTCCTGAGTTTTGATTATATGCATTATATCATTCATCCTTAACGCTAAATTATACTTCGTACAAGTAATTTAGCTATTCAAAAGACAAAGTCTACAACTATGACTCGAGCCCTTTTTATTTAGCGCAAATCGCAAAGTTTAGGAGGGTGGTTACAAACTCGATGGTACCTTAAAATAACATGCTTATTATCTCTATACAAGCAGTAAAACTTTACTAACGTATATTCAGTCATCAAGAGCTGTACCTTTCCACTAGGTAGCACCGAAACGGATACAGACATAAAACGCACATCTGACACGACATCCCGATAAATTTAGGACACATGACATCTTATTTAAATTTTATAAAACATATATTATAGTTATATATGTACGATTTTATTTTTGAAAAAATATTTGATATTAAATCTAAATAAATGAAGCTAAAACTTGACATTGATAACTCATTCTCATTTCCAAAAACCAAAACCCAATTTATAATCAATCTCTTTCGACATCTCATTACTCGTCTAAGAACATCATTTGTCCCAATTCAACTTATTTTCCTACCCATTTTCACCATGAAATAACTCACACCATTTACATTAAATTCAACTTGATTCCATTTGAAAGTATGTCCAAAATCACAAATTCTCCTTGAAGACATGACATATCCGTCACAAGGAGAAGACGGATACCATTTTATCTCACAAAGTAACCACTTTTTCTCTCTCTGCAACACTATTTATGTGGTCCCCTTTTTCCATTAACTCATTTTGTATCCATTTTATCTCACAAAATATCCGTCACAAATGGTGACCCGTCACAAGCAAGACTTATTGGTCCAAAATATGTCCAAAACCATGGTAAACAAGGGAAGGAGAAGCATGTATGATGTGACAAAAAAAGACGGACTCACAAATTCACAAGTCTTCCCTCCATCCATAGTGGTACCACACTGCAGTCTGCACTGCGCCCCTTCTCTTTGTTCAACATTTTAAACCTTTCTCTTTCAAAGAAATTCTAAATTCTTGTTAAACCCTTTATTTCCCTCACATTTCTCTGATTTCTCTCAAACCCTAAAAAAAAAAATCCCTCTTTTTTCCCCCATTTTTGCAAGGTACTACTTACTCCATAATCATCACTCTTTTTCTCTTCATTTTATGTAGTTCCATCATCTTGCATGCCTCGTTTTCTATGCTGCTAACTCTGCAATTTTGTATTTTTCATTAATTCTAATGTACTGCATTGTGTCTTCTTGTTTCTACTTTTTGTTTAATTCACTGCATTCTGAATTTCCCTTCTTTATTCAATCGATTTTGATCGAATGCCATTTTTATTTGGTTGTAGATTGTGCTTTGTAGCTTTAAAGTGTGTTTCTTTGCTCTAATATCGAACCCCTTTTGAGTTAATTGATTAAAAAAGCTTCATTCTTTGAGGTATTTGTCTTATAATTTGCCATCTTACATCTGAGCCCGGCCGGTAAAAAAAGCTACATTCTTGGAGGTTTGATAGTCGACGATGTATGCAGCCTTACCAGTTACCCCTTATGAATAAGGCCCGTTTAGGGACATTTATAATTTTATGGAATTTAGGGAGCTTTGTGTAAAACTATGCTGTATATGCATATAATTAAGACATTTATATGTTGTTATCAAATCAAGTGTAATATGGCCGTTTCATGTAAGTTTTTTTTGGTATTGGTTTTACATGTATGTTAAAAGTAGTGATCTTAGTATCACTTTATGGTTTGGGTGTGTCCAACCACCACTAGGTTGCTATAGAGTAGTAAGTCGTGTTTGACGGATCAAACTTTATGTTCTGTTGACGTTCTAATTAGCTTTTGAGTAATGCGGGCAAAACTAACATTTTGTGACTTCAGAATATCTGCTTTGTAATTTGCATGTGTTGCCCGGCTTAATATGCTAGTTTTGAAAGCTGCTTTTGTTGCATTTCAATTGATACCCTGTTGAAATGAAGCTAGTACGACTGATAAATACTTAAATGATCGATGCTAATTAAAGAGTTGGAATTGATCCCAATGTCATACGGAGTAGATGTTTTGTAATAAGTTCTGTAAACCGATTAGATATATAGATTGGCATTTTCTGGTTGGTTATTTTTTTTTTAAAAATATAAATAGCAGGACGATATGGAGGACAAGAAGAACTCAAAGCTACACATATACAAATTGATCCAAATGTAATGTAGTTAGTTCTGTTATATTTTCGTTTTTCGAGGACAGCTGAAAGCTTGAAGTCATCAATGTAGGATAAGCTAGCTTCTAATTTGATCCATATTTTTAAATTTGTTGCAGGCTTGCAGCTACTCATTTATAGTATACTTCCATGTATATAATTTAGAAGTAGCACCTTCTGAATTGCGTTCACAACCTGTAGGGCATATATTATTTGATTGCAAGATATTGTTCCAGCTTGAAATTATGTATACTTGCATTTGGACTCTAGTTGCATGTCAAATTTAGTGTTCCTTTTTTGAAATGTAGTGTTTTTGGCTACTTGAATTCTATATGAAAATTGCCCTCTCTCAACAATAGTTATACTTGCTAGAAAAACTAAATTTTTATGAATAAGTATATCTCTTCTGACTTTTGTCTCCCTTGGCATCTTTCGCTATGATTTTGTGTTGTTTGGTCTAGTATGGCGGAAGGAGAAATTCCTGAACCAGATCAATCACAATCTTCACCTCCTTCAGCTCTTCCTCCACTGGAGAAGTCTGATGTCCCCGACTCCCCAAAGCACCAGGTTATGCACAGACCAGGATTTGGAAGCATTGGCCGTGGCGTATCTTTGCTAGTGAATCACTCAAAAGTTTCTATTAGAAACACAGATGAGGCATTTTATCAGTATGCTGTAAGTTTCCTTCTTGGAGTGTCAAATCTCTTATTGCTGGCTTAGGTATCAGAAAGTGTTCAAACAATTCCAATCTTATGTTGTCTTGGCAGGTTAACATTATGTCTGACGACGATGCACTAATTGAGCGCAAGTCAGTTAGTGTAAAGATTATTGATAGACTTTTTAAGATTTATTCATCTGAGCTAGAAGGAAAATTGTACGTCTTTGATGGAGAGGAAAATTTGTACACTTTTGGTCCTCTGTCGCAGGAAACGTTTGAGTTTATGTTAACCCATGAAGAGCCATTTGCACGAAAGTACTTGTTCTTTCCTTTCCTCTTTATTTTCATTTTCTCTCTCTTGTATAGTTTCCTTATTAAATTTTCTTTATTTAGAGTTGGGAACCATGTCGAGTCTACGAAGAAATCAAAGCATTCGACAACACCTAAGCTATTTAAAGTGAAGCTCACCTTTTGCATGAAAGTTCCTTTAGGATCTGTTATTCCAACTACAGAAGGGCATAGCGCTTATGAAACACAAAGCGCATTAAGGGTTCTAAACACCATACTGAGGCAGCTGGCTTTTAAAAAGTATTTTCTCTTTTCTTCCTCTTCCCAACCACCATTCTTCCTTCCACTCTCTCTCTTCTTACTTTGTGGTTATTTTCTGTGCTTCTTATGTTGTGGTTGCTGAATGCAGAGGATGTCTTTTGGTCAGACAGTCATATTTCAAGAATGACTCTAGTAATATCTTCGAAATTGGTGAAGGTGTTCATGGTTTGCGTGGATATCATTCTAGTTTTCACATGACAAGGGGAGGACTGTCTCTAAATTTGGGTACTAAAAGAATACTCTAATATTTCTGATGAGCTTATTTTTGCTATAATGCTTATCTAACTTTGAAAGACCCGATGTTATGTTTCTGTATTGTAATGCTTGTTGGCCTAACCTATCTGCAGATGTTGCTATGACTCTGACACTCACATCTGGTCCTGTTCTGAATTTCCTAATAAGTAATCAAAATGTCAAGGAGGCTCGGTACATTGACTGGGAAAAGGTAAAATAGCTTTGATAATCTCCTAGTATGAGCCGTTTTGGTCTGTTTAATTTCTTCCTTGATTAATGGATTGTTTCAGGCCAAGAGGGTGTTGACGGATTTGAAAATCAAGACGTCCCACACTAACAAAGTATATAAGATAACAGGCCTGACCGAGAAGCCCTGTCACCAACTAAGGTGCATGCTTATTTGATGATAAATTTTCTGTATGCATATATTCTGTTGCGGGACTTCTAAAATTTTTCCACTGTTTTGCAAGTTTCCTTCTGAGAGTAAAAGAAGAAAATGACTCCGGTGAAGAGCTATTTGAAGAGAGTACTATTATTGACTATTTTTCGAAGCAATATGGCATTGCACTAACTTATTCCAAATACATGCCTTGTATTGATGTTGGCACACCAAGTAAACCTATCTATCTTCCATTGGAGGTTTGTTAATATTATTGCTCTTTAAATAGTTCTGACATTCCTGTTTTGATCCGTTTCCACTTTGCTTGGATCTAAGTCAATCTTATACGAGATGACCTCAAGTCCTCAAGTTATCACTGAGCCTCTAATATTTTTGTTCTCCCTCCTAATGTTACAGCTCTGTTCATTGGTGTCACTCCAACGCTACACCCAATCACTCTCTCCAGCTCAGCAAGTAGCCTTAGTTGAAAAAACAAAGCAAAAGCCTCCTGAAAGAATGAAGGTTCTCATGGATGTGAGTTTCTTTTAGCTTGACCAAGGCATTATTTGTTTTTCCTGGTCTATAGATCTATAACTACTAGCCGCTTATGTTTTCTGGCTGTGAAGAACTTTTCTTTTGGTCTATGACTAATTATCACTTAGATTGGCAGGCAATGGAGAATAGCGACTATGAGAATGATCCGTTACTGGCAACTTGTGGCGTTTCTGTTGAGAAGAAGTTTATGCATATTTCTGGCCGTGTTCTTGAAGCACCAAAAGTATATTCTCGTCTTTTGATGCTAATTTTGGCCAGATTCTTTGATTTTCTGGAATTTGAACAGCTTTCTGTTTTTATTCTGCAGCTAAAGGTTGGCAAAGGTGAAGATTGCTTTCCATGTGATGGACGATGGACCTTCAAAAATAAAGTAAACCATTAATATTGTGATGGATGTTGTTATGTGCTTTCTTGTACATATATCCGTTAGAAACTTCTGATATATAAATATTTAACATAGCACGTTGATGATTCTGCAGCAATTCCTGAAACCTGTTAAAATTAAGTGCTGGGCCATAGTAAATTTCTCTTCTCGTTGTGATACAAGCTATCTATCTCGAGAACTTATCAGTTGTGGAATGCGTAAGGGAATGGTAGGTGAAGATTATATTTGAGCTTTTTTAGTTACTGCTGTAACTATTATATTCATTCCTGATTTTGTAATCAATCAGGATATTGAAAGACCATATGCATTGGTTGAGGAGAGTCAACAGATGAGAAAAGCAAGTCCTTTAGCAAGAGTTGATGCAATGTTTGAAAAGTTGCAGGACAAACTCCCAGATAAACCAGAATTCATTTTGTGTGTATTGCCGGAAAGAAAAATATGTGATTTATACGGTACGGTTCTGATTCATTTGTAAACATTTTCTCTCGGTCTTTCCTTCGTCTGATCATGTCTTTGGTTAGGGCTTGATCTGGTATATATAATTCTTTACATTGTCATGTGTAGGACCGTGGAAAATGAGGGGTTTGTGTGACTTTGGGCTTCTAACACAATGTGTTTCTCCTGTCAAAATCACCGATCGTTACCTCACAAATGTGCTTCTTAAAATCAATACTAAGGTGAGTTTTGACTATTTCCTGTGGGCTAGTATGGGTCATCAAATCCTTTTAAATAATACCTTATGCCATGTAGTTCTAATTCATGTCCTGTGTTTTTAGCTTGGCGGTTTCAACTCTTTGTTAACGACTGAGAAGCCCTCCTGCCTTCCCCATGTAACCGATTTCCCAACAATGATAGTGGGAATGGATGTCTCTCATGGCCCGCCTGGTCTCGTGGACAGTCCATCCATTGCCGCTGTAAGCTCTCTTGGAAATGAGATTTAACATTCAAATGCTATACCTTTGTGTACTATCAAAATTTACCCAAAACAATGATCATTGCAGCTAGTGACTGTCCTGATCACAACTCTGTTCCTGCTTTTCTAAAATTAACAGGTTGTTGGCTCTTTATCATGGCCACTCATTTCAAGATATAGAGTCTCTCTAAGAACTCAATCTCCAAGAACTGAGATTATAGATTCATTGTTCAAACCATTGGAGAATGGAGAAGACTCTGGTAGCATGAGGTAACTAGTTAATGCATTGATATCATTGCCTGTACATCGTATTGTCTAATCTGCATTTTGTTTTTGTTGGAGCTTAATGATAATATCCCAAATCAGGTATATTATACTGCGATGTTTTTAAAGAATTCTCAATCCATTATTTTTCAGCGAGCTGCTAAAGGACTTCTTTAGGACGAGCAAGGGTCGTAAACCTAAACACATAATTGTTTTCAGGTATTGCTACGCCTGTCGCTTACTAGTAATTCATTGATTCTTTGAGCTAGAATGTAAATCCACTTATCAGGTGCTACTAATATGATATTATGATGGGCCAAAGTTAATTTTCCTGTATTTTCCATGGCGGTTTGTTGTTTGGACATCGAAGAAGTTCCTCGCTGCAGAGCTTTTTGGTTATTCATTCAAATATATTTTTTATTCAGGTTCTTTTTGCCTTAACTGTATACATTTTCCAGGGATGGAGTGAGTGAATCACAATTCAGTCAGGTTCTGAACATTGAACTGGAGCAAATTAAACAGGTAAATCCCTCACTTTTCTTGGCTTCAGTTATGCATGAACTTTCTGTTTTACTATGTTAGAGATTGAGGGCCATTATAAAGGACATAATAAAGAAATAAACGAAAAAAGAACCTGCTTAAATCCCTACATCTCCAATAAAAATATCTTCCTCCTCTTCTTTAGCACCTGACTGACATTCAAGTGGATAAATTTGTATCTCGGCTCCTCTAAAAACGCCAAGATTTCATGTTTTATCGGTAGGAGCCAAGTTTTGAGACTTTATTTTTATTTTAAGATATAGTTTTCTTTTTTTGGTAAAATGTGAGCTTTTCATACGTAAGATATAGTTTTGACTCACTTTTGAGACTATTTTTTTCTATAAGATATAGTTTTCAATTAAGATCACCAAGCGGGTTTAAATTTCCAGATTCAAGAAGGATGCCAAAATGTTGTGTTTGTCAATTAGTAAGCTAGTGACTCAATAGTCTACTCCTTTTTCCATTATAAAATCACAGGCTTACCTTGGCTGTGGAGACGCAGAAGTCCCGAAGTTTACTGTGATTGTGGCACAGAAAAGACATCACACCAGATTTTTTCCATTGGGGGCTACTGGCAATGTTCTACCTGGTATGCTCCACATTTTGCTAATTCTTTTTGAAGTTGCAAATGCTTTGCTTAATTGTGTTATTGTCATCACACTTTTTTATTGCGCCACTGCAGGTACTGTTGTGGACACTGAAGTCGTGCATCCAAGTAACTATGATTTCTACATGTGTGCTCATGGCGGAATGATTGTGAGTGTTTTTCTCTGTTTGATGATCTGGCATTTTTAAAGACTAAAAAATGTAACTGCCTTGTGTTTACTAAATTTGTTGTTGGGAAGTAAGATATTGTTTCTGGGATTCCTGTTTGCTCACAAAAATAAAAGTTATACTCTTCCATGTCTAAGTAGTACTTCTACACCTGTCAAAGTTTGATGCATTCAAGTGGTAAAATTTTCAAGGTGTGGAAGTGCAACATTTTTAGGGATAGTTTTTGGTGTGAAAGGAGGCAAAATCGCAGTTTAGAAGTGTCATTAGGGTAGTTTTGGTGTAAAAAGAGCCACAACGACAATTTAAAGTGTACCATTCATACTTCTACTGTTAGTCTTGTACTTTATATCAGTAGTAATGTAATCTCGTCTGTGTGAGCCTCTCTTCTCCTTCCTTCCTATTTTCATCTCTATTTTTTGAGCACCTATATGTAACTTCTTCCTACCTCGTTTTTTATGAAGGGTACACTACGACCTGTTCACTACCATGTCTTGCTCGATGAGATTGGCTTCTCCCCGAATGAGCTTCAAAATTTCATCCACTCTTTATGCTACACGTAAGTCAGCGGGCTGTCATCTCTGGACTAATTTTTCACCCTTATTACCTTTTTCAAATGTGGATTTTGTCCTCATTCAGGTACCAACGGAGCTCACATGCTACCTCAATTGGTGAGTATGTGTTTGTTTGTTTGAGAAGCAATACTTTCTTCAGAAATGAAATCATGGGCTGTTCCCTAATGTTCTCTCTGTTTCACTTTGTTAGCGTTTTTTCCTTCTTGGTCTGTTCATTAAGTTATCTTCTTTTCATCTCCAAAAGGGTCAAAGACTCGATGTTTTTGACTTCAAATTATACAGGAAGAAGTTAGAATGACTCACTAATTTGTTTGCATTTCTTATATTGTGAAATGGCAACTGGCCAATCCAATTCTCGATGTAACTTCCATTTGGGGTCATCCGAAAACAGGTTCTATGAGTTTTAAACACAAGCCTAGTCTTTAAGGCGATGAGGTAATGGTGAATTGGTGATGACCGATGAATTCTTATGATTGCTTTCTTTACCTCACTAAAAGGAAAAAAACATCACATATGAAGTTATGCTCTGAACAACCCCATACAAATCAATCACCAAGCCACCAAGTGCATGTTCAACATTCTTCGTAAAAGTAAAACAAGAGTTTCAATATATTTGTGTATATGAGTATGTGTATGTTGCTAAGGTTTTTTTTGTGAATTCCTGCAGTGGCACCTATCGCTTATGCCCATCATGCAGCCCGTCAAGCAGGGCAGTTCATGAAATCTTCGTTTTCCAATGGTACTTCTGACCCGAACAATGTCATGTGCCCAGGCAGCATGTCGATTCCCGAGTTACATGCCAACGTCAAGGGTTCCATGTTTTTCTGCTAAAATGGTACGAACAATTTACTAACTTCACGAGCTGGGATCCCGTATATTCTGCATTTGTTTATATCTAGACATAGACTTGGGTATCGATAGACTCTCGAGGTCCAGTGAATATGCTTGCTAATTTGGGCAGGATCATGTAAATAAACTGGTAATATTAGGCCATTTTTTTTGTAGAATGAGGCAGGTAGCGCCGGTTTATCACCCTGCCTCAAGACATTTCCAAATTCTACAGAATTTCTCAACAGGCAGGCTAGTCTCAGGTGTTTCCTTGTTACTGTAAAAAGCACATGCAATGTTTTCAGTTAGAAAATTATATGGAGCACAGGTTACCGGGGGATGTTTTTCTGTTTTGAATGTCATTGTAGCTTGGTGCTTTTTGAAAGATCACAAAAACTCGGACATGACCTACACCGACCTCAATCCGTGATATGCTCCTCATTTATGATCGCAATAATAACTATGTTGCAACATACAAAAATCTTACTTAACACCATCGTTTCTAGATACAGTAGTTTTCTTGGTAACTTTCGGGTTTGTCGAATTTTATTAACTTTGGATTTGAGCAGCAATTATCCTTGCCTTTTTCTTAATCACATGTCTCAATTAAAAACAATTTTATGATGAAAGATCTTGTATTTTTTCACTGCCAAAATTATATTAATATGTGATTTTCTGTGAATACTGAATAGACTGCATTTTATTTGAAAGAAGTGTCAAGCCCAGATTGGGATACGATGGTCTAAAACTGGCATAATCTGGTTTGGACCTGACAATACCAGTTCCAGTCAGCTCACTGATTCCGATCGAATTTCTAAAAACAAAGTACTCCCTCCGTTCATTTTTATTGTCTTATTAATTTATAGTTTCGGATAATTTTAAGAAATGTGATAAAATAACCGCTCTATCATCATATTTTGATACACGACGCAGATAGTCTATGAAATCGAAGAAATAACTATGACCCACCCAATTATTAATATGAAAATTGAATTCAAAAATGAATGTTCCCATGTGGTTGTTGTCTATACCTGGTAAACGGATCAACTGGGGTCGGGTAATTTTGGATTTGTCAAATTTTTGGGTTAGTTAGGGTCGGGTTCATTTCGGGTTACATGCTTGTTCTGGGTTTGTTGGTCGGGTCGGTTTCGGGTCAAGCGAATCGGGTTATTCCGGTTTGGGTTATTTTCGGGCAATGATTAAGAGAAAAAAGACATTTCAAGTCCTTTTGGGTCAATTAGTGTTATGTTTTGTCGGGTCATTTTCGGGTTGGGTGGTTTTGGATCGGGTTATTTCAGGTCGGGTCTGTTACGGTCATAAAAGCTCGGGTAATTTTCGGGTCGTGTGTCATTCGGGTGCGGCAGTTCAGATCAATGGGGCCAGCCTTTTCGGATTTGGTTAATCGGGTCGGTAGATTTTGCCGTGTTTGTGACGTTTCTGGTTATATGCGGCGAACTTGTTGTGGGTGAACAAGGCGCAGTGTGACAGTGTACTAGTCTGTCTAGTACCAAGTTTGCAAGTAAAAATGTAGGGTTTGAATTTAAAGCTAACGCCCACTTTCACTATAACTTGTTAACCTTATTTCACTCGAATACATACTTTTTAACTGCCAACCCAACTACCAACTGATGGTATGACACTACTATGACCGACAAATTCTGCAATATTGCCCCTCCTCGCATTTTGAGGAGCTTAGAAGGTCTCCTTTCATACAGTTATTTTCATCTAAAGGTTCAGATGAATTATATGTGGCCCGTTTTCTTTTGGCGGATTTAAAATTAGTTATTTTGTAAAAGATTTTGAAATAGTTTAGCTCCAAATTCCAAAACTAATCTCTTACTTTTGTTGCGTTTACATAACAAGATAACAAGACTTCGTGATTGATATACTTAGTAACTTAATAGACAAAGCAAGAAATTAGCTATGGATTAAATTCCATGATAATTGAATTCTTCAAGTTGTATAGGAAGCTAGAGAAATTAAGAAGAAATTGACTAATTAAAGAAAGTTCATGAAAGTTGGGGAAACTACTTTGCCCCTATTGTTTGTCAATGTTCTTACCAAAAGCACTTTATGATAAAGTGTGATTAATAAATAATAAAAGTTGTTACTTTACACGAGTAATAATTAGATCACAAAATCTCATTAAAGACACACCATATCCGTCACAAATGAAGACGGATACCATTTCTTCTCACAAAATATCCATGAGATGTGAGTGGGGGAGCACATGGGGGGTGCCCACCTTGTCCCCTCTACCCATTTTCTCTCACAAATTACCCGTTGCAAGATCCGACCCGTCTTCAGCAAGACTTTTTGTAATTAGATATACGGAGTAATTCCTTTAACATAAAAATAGTAGTTTTTGCCATTGAATGATTTTTATGTAATTGTACATATGATGGTCTCATACCGGCGAGACAATATTATACGGAGTACTCAGTAAATAGTAGGTCTTGCTTGCGACGGGTCGGATCTTGCGACGAGTATTTTGTGAGAGAAAATGGGTAGAGGGGACAAGGTGGACACCCCCCATGTGCTTCTCCACTCACCCTTGATGGGTATTTTGTGAGAGAATATGTGCTCAGTAAATTTAGGTAATCGTCTCTTTCCAATTTCTTTACCCTTTGATCTCCAAAGAGAAATTTGTGCCTTTGATGCCAAGTCAAAGTTCCTGGTGTTGGTTGTAACAAAATTCCAAAGGCATAAATTCTTCATTCTTCAATCACAAGGAATACATGATGAGTGATGACCCACAGAACAATCATCAGAAAGACTAAAATACCCATCAATATATTCAGTTGAAGAGCCAAGTGCAGCCCACCATTAAGGGTATTTTTGTCTTTTCACCAAGGAAAAGTTAGTAAACGCATTAAATATTTGTACACGAGTGAAGAAAATCTGAATTTCTTATTACTCCGTATTACTTGTAGAGTTGTAGTTGTAGTTGTAGTATATTGCGTAGTTCATTCCTTGAAGAGCCTCAATTAAAAAGTTAAAAGATCCCAGATTTTGTTTCTTTTACATCCTTCCAAAATCATATACCCAAAATCTAAGACATGATCACGTTTGTGTTTTAAGAATACCCTCTTTTTCTCTCTTTTGATCTTATTATCATTATTATTAGTAACTTTTAGTAACCACTTTAACTCGTTATAGGGTTGTGTTTTGATTTGTTTTACAACTATATTAATGTAAAAAACGCCTTATAGAAGACTAACCCATACGAGTAAATAATTTAAGTACTTCGTACTATTTAGGTAGTTACTAAATTTATTTTATTTTATTTAGATATTTAAACATAATTTAGAATATTTCAGTTTCCTAATCCTATCACGCAAGAATTAGTGTAAAACAGATTTTAGGCAACCATTCTTTAGTTTTTATACCATATATTTTGTGACGTGTGGATCCGTTTAAAACCGTCTCACGGGTCTTACAGTAGTACAAGTTAATTAATGGAGTAATATGGCGTGGTAAAAGTAATTAATTTGGATACATGTGGAGTTAAAGTAGTTAAATTTAGAAAGATCTAACCTCTTTATTTGATTTTGGTGGGCATGTGTTTTCCTAATAAGTGTGAATGTCCTTAAATTTTCTGATTGTCTCTTTTCTATTGATTCCTCTCTCTTTTTACTTACCATATTTTTGTGGTTAAATAACACTTTCTTCGGAAACTTGTCTAATTCTTCTTGAGTTGGTTTTCTTGTCTGATATTTTTATTTTTTACTAATATAATATTTATTTTCTGGGTTAGTTGGTTGAGTAACTGTTGAGTGTTGATCATCATCAAAAATCAAAAGGATCTTCATCTTCATCATCAATGCCTGAAATTCAAGAAATTCTTAGCAATGTTGGCTCAGTTAAGTCTGATGGACATGTTGATCACATTCAAGGTTTGTTCTCTTTTCATCTAATTACAAAGATCAAAACTTTTGTTTCTTTATTTGTACAATTCTGGTATTCCTAGTGCAAAAGACTGTTTCCGAATGACCCAAGATGAAAAACCGCGTAGAAAACTACATGGAATGATCCTTAAGTATGAATGAATAAAGTTTAGTCTCAATTGTAAGATTATCCAGTGCCTCAATGGCTCCCGCAAATTGCGGAGTAAAGGGGTTGGATGAATGCAGTCTTACCCTTTTGTTAGTAACACAAAGAGACTGTTTCCGAATGACCCAAGATGAAAAACCGCGTAGAAAACTACAGCGAGTGATCCTTAAGTATGAATGAATAAAATTTAGTATGATGAAAAATTTGTGTTAAAGGTACAGAAAGAAAGAAGTTAAGGATGAAAAAAGAGAAGAAAGAAGAAGGTGAAGAAGAAGAAGCATCCATAAAATACCCAGATCGTCCAGGTGAAGCTGATTGCATTTATTATTTAAGGACTGGTCGTTGTGGTTATGCTTCTAATTGTCGCTTTAATCACCCTCCTCGTACCAGTAATCCTCCTCCTCCGGTAATTAATTATTCTTTTCTGGCTTTTATGCAACAGACTAGTCACTCACTGCATCTTTTGTTTATGAATGATAAGTGTTTGGATCATGGTGTTTTTGCAGGGTGATGATAGTAAAATTGAGCTACCTCAAAGAGATGGACAACCTGACTGTGGGGTATGGATGGATTATAATATATACTTATGTCTTTTGTTGAATTGTAGTATATGATTCAAGTGGTTTCAAGGGCCACCCCACCACAAGTTTATGTAATTTTAATCAGAAATTCTTGTTTCAGATGGAACATTTCAGTCTTACCAAAAATACGGGATTTTGTGACCATTTGATGGTCAAATGTAACCACAATGGTCCAGCTAGTGTTGGAGCTTATGGTAACTTGTTTTCCAAAAGTGGTCACATTTGGCCGTAAAATGGTCTCAAAATCTCGTCTTTATGTTTTAGACCAAAATCGCCTGCTTGAAGTGAGACCAACTGTTAAAATAGAGTAAACATAACACTATCAACCTCTTCTGGCTCTTTGTTAAGGCTTCGCGTTTTGTATGTCAATCTGCTGAATGGCTTCGAGGACCGAGTTCTAGATATCCTACCTTTATTCTTGTTTGCGTAGAGCTTGTCAAAACTAAATGGCTCATTTTTGCAGCATTTTTTGAAGACTGGAAATTGCAAATATGGCTCAACATGTAAATATCATCACCCACTCGATAGGCGTGGTGCTCAAGAGGTTTCATTGAATGCTTTGGGCCTACCTATCCGCGAGGTCTGTATTTCCTTTATTGTTGTCTAATTTTATTAGCTATATTGGGGTTTTATTTTAGTTTCCATTTCAAATGGTTCAATGACTCTTAATTCCTCGGATTTGAACAACAATGAACGAAATGGCTGATGTTTTATTGTTAATTGTAAGCTTCCGTAAAAGTGAGGAAATGGCTGTGTATCCCACACATTTAACCAAATTGGGTGAATGTCATTCAGCAGGAGAAGGATTGCCCATATTACTTGCGTACCCAAAAGTGTAAGTATGGAGTAGCATGCAGGTTTAATCATCCCCAGCCGACTTCAGTCGACCCTGCTTTACCTGTATCGGGAACTATGCTGTCTTCTTTGCCTTCAACTGGCATTCCTTATGTTGCTGGTGGTGGTGCACTCCCAGCATGGTCATGGACAAGGTCATCTGGTGTCCCTGGTCCACATGCATATATGCCATATTTTATGCCTCCTTTACAAGGCGCCGTTGCTACTCAAAACTGGAACAATTATATGGTGAGTCAAGGTTTAATTTATCAGAAGGTCCTCGGCTTTTCCTTTTACGCAATCCTGTGAAACAACAATTTCCGATGAATTATTTGTTTTTTTCCCGTGACTTTGTTTGCTATAATGCTGCCTGTTTCTTGTTCCACTTGTGTTATACTCCGTATCTATTAGTTTTGATTTATTTTCCCTTTTATGTGAGATTATAATGAGGTCAGCTTGAGCCTGGATTAGAGTATTTTCGCTTAAAAAAAAAACTTTATGCTTTCTGTATCTATACTCGGCTGACAGTTTGGATTTGCTGCAAGTGCCCTTTTTGGCAGAATTAGGGAAATTGCAACGTATCTCTTGTTGGCAATAATGGCAAACTGAAATGACTATTACCGTCTTTTGTATTTGAATCGAAGTACCTATGTGAAGGCCTATCTCATTTAGCTAACATACCCTTAAACTTGGAAGTAAATCCACTTGTCGACTTGTTGTCTTACATATTTGTGTCTTGCAAATGTTAATTTCTTTTTTTCCTCCATGGGCTTAATAACTAATTCTTTCAAGGCAGCACCTTTTGAGGATGAACATTCTTGAGTCTCCGGGTCTCTATTTTCTGTGTAATGAATTGAATTTTCATGTTGACATGCATGATCCTGAAACTTGCGTGAGTTTATTGGCTGCCTCCAATGTTTGTTGCCGTGAGCTACTGAGCTGTTACGTTCATACAATTTTCTTCTGTTATGAACTCTGTCCTCCATGAAATGGAACCTAATTCATAATTTAAATGAACTGTCTTTTAGAACTGGAGTGCATCCTTAAGTTTCTGTTTGTTAACCAGGCAAATATGAGCTCTGTGGCTGCTTCTGATGTCACGGGGACAAATCTTGTTTACAACTCTATGAATCCCGGTGAGTTAGTAACTGGTTGTCAGGCTGATTTATCGGCGATGACCATATTTAATATGCCTGAAAGACCTGATCAACCAGATTGTCGATATTTCATGAGCACTGGTGGCTGTAGATATGGTTCAGACTGCAAATTTAACCATCCAAAAGGAAGGATTCCTCATAGCTTAGGTCCTCATGGCCTCCCATTGAGACCGGTAATTTCATTCTCTTCATTAACGTAATTTTTGGGCCCTTTAATTTTTGAGTAGTAATTAGATTTCTTCCTGGAGCAATCTAGCAGCTACTCTTATACGTTACTACCTCATTGTATGAGACGACTCAGAAGTTATCTCATTGGGTTTAGAACTTATGCATTTAATACTCAGAAGTAATCCTCCCGAATCCCTACGATTGATTATATTCATTAGAGCTGCTCCCATTGTTTCGAAAGGTTACTTTCAGTCTCACGTAAAAATTTGTAGAATTCCCAAGAGATACTTGAAAAGCTGTACAATATCATGCTTTCTTTAGACAACGGTGCAATCCGTAGCTCTTATCTTTGGTTGCACAGTCGCACTAGAAACCAGATATATGAGGTATCTTGCAAACCACAGACACATAGTCAGCTACCATTTATACGTGCGTGAGACATTCAGACTCAAGAAGAGGCGTAATCGCAAGCGAAATTGCTCCAGCAAGGTTTTGAACCTAAGACTTGAAAGACCAAATTGGCCTGTTCTAACCACATGAACTAAACCATTTGGGCTATAGTATCGGAATTTTGTTATATTGCAAGTGTTGTGGGCAACCATGCATATTTCGGAGTGATGAACACATTGTACTCGAATTCCCTTTTCAAGTATGTTAGTGATGCTCTTTTTGAAACGAGTAATTAAAAAGTTCCATTTTGCAGGGGGAAGACATTTGTGGTCATTTCAGGTCATATGGTATATGCAAATATGGTCCAACTTGCAAATATAACCACCCTATTACTGGATATATCTCAAGCTACTACTTTGGCATGCCTTCGGCTTCTATACCATATCTTAATCAACCAGTCTTTCCTAGTCCGAGGAACTCAACCGACACTTCTAACTCAAAATCATCCAAGATCACCGACTGGATTCAGAAGCCCGAGACTGTTGGATCGAAAAACCGCCAACATTCAGCCACGAAACCCACTCATATTTCTCAGGAAAAGGTCGATAATCAATCGATTTCAGTGACCGTTGAAACTGCTGAAATCCCTCATGATCAATCTGATTGAACCCAGCCCCCATCCCCCCTTTTAATTTTTTTTTTCATTGGCATATGGGTGCATTCAGAACCTCCCGTTAAAGAACATGCATTTTTTTTTTGTGCATGCCTTCTTTTGCCATGCCCAGTCTTTTCATCTGCGTGGAGTATCATGTAGGCAACCGAAAGGCCTTCTGCATACAGCCGAGGACGTGGAGACTTTCTGAAGTGAATAAAAGATGCAGGTGAAAGAACTGTGTAAAAACTGAATGATACTGTTATTTTTAAGCTCAACAAAGACGTGGAAATATATATGTGGCATATTCGGGATTTCTGCTTTTTTCCCCGGCTGTTTAAAATTATTATTGCTCTTTTAAAGTTTTGTGGATGATATACAATAAATCTTGGAAGTCATCTACTACTACTAATTAGATCGGGCAGAAGATGACCAACTCGAGACTCGAGAAAACCTGAATTTGAGTGAACCGAAATCGACTAGACCTGACCCGAGGTTACATTGGTAATGGTTAGAAACTTTATTTATTCCCACTAGAACCCGACCCCTGAATCGACCCGATTCGACTTGTGAAATTGACTCAACTCGATGGATGACCTAATAACGAATTAGCTTAATTATTATTCCCGGGAAGATTAAATTCATATGAACTTGAAAATCACGTGAATTGGGTAAATGTTGTTTGGTTGAATGTGAGAATTTCAATTCATGTGGAAACTCCCACTTACCTATGGGGGCTAGGTAAGTGACCTACATTATGTAGGAATTGAAGTTTCATAGGAAGTTCTACTTCCCATGAATTGGATGAATTGGGCAACCAAACAAGACTTCATTTAACCACTTTCCATGATTTTCCAATTCCCATAATTCTAAAAGGCAACCAAACAACCCCTAAAACAACCACCAATGGAGCTTTGTGGTTTAATCTCACAATAAAATGATTTTTAGATTTTTTGTATCAAAATAGAAAGCAAAAAGTCTTGCTGAAGACGGGTCGGATCTTGCAACGGGTAATTTGTGAGAGGAAATGGGTAGAGGGGACAAGGTGGGCACCCCCCATGTGCTCCCCCACTCACATCTCATGGGTATTTTGTGAGAG
>JAGPOY010000070.1:0-33422 GCA_018983105.1 Silene uniflora | reverse complement strand
TTTTTGGACAAAAGCAAGTGCCAATTTTATATTTGAGTCGTAACTTGTTTACGTCAATTTAATCGTATTAGTTGCATATTCAATTCCCGATATTGTATGTTGGTCGTTGTAGTTTTGAACTACATTAGATGTCATATTAAATTAAATAGAAACGTATGTGTGGGTTACTGAATTTTTAAAAAGGAATCAAGGGTAATTAAAACCGACAAGGTTAAATGAGACGGGTTTTAAATGTGAAAGCAATTCTGAACGTAGGAATGCGGAAGTTGACCATTAAATGATTTTAACGATTCTAGTAACCACTTTTGGGGAGAGGATAAGTCTTGGCTAATAATCTGCAACTCATGAATGACACCCAACGCTTCATCTTATACCTTTTCCTCTCAATTGGATTCTGCAATGAACATAATTTTCTATAAATACCCACCCCTGCACAACAAATCAAAGACATTCTCAAACATCACTGCCGTACAAGATGTCTCGCAAATATGTAGTACAACCTTTTACGTGCGTCATTGCAAATGTGCCTGGTTTTACGAATCAACATAACAAATATGTATGTCGCGACCTTACGAAGTTGTCCGATGCACTTATTGCTCTCGGATATAGATTTGAGAGCATCATCCCGGTGTATTGTGCCGACTATGGTGGTTTTACAAGCATTGCTCTGGTTAAGTTTGGGTCAGATGAGGCCTCCGCTATCCAAGCATACAAACTGCAGGACAAGTTCGAGGAGGCTGCGCATAGCCGCGAAGAATGGTACAGTTCTCCTGGAGAAGGGCCATATTTATGGGTCGCTACTAAGGCCGACCTTCAATATTTCAGAGAGGCACCCTCTTTCACGAGAGTATCGTATGCAGTGAAGCGTGCAGGCAGGCAGTTGTCGTATAATGAGCCATTACGCGAGTACAATCCAATCGCTGAGGCATTGGCTTCCCTGCCACGGTCAATTGGTCCAGAGTAATTTCTATAACTTAATAATAATGGATGTTTAAGTATAATTATAGATAATGTTTTAATGAGCTTTCCGTAGACTTAAGATGTAATAGTTTCGTTTGTTTTTCTACAATGTGTAATGCAGAACTATCTTTGATATCTCGTTTAAGTTATATTACATTTCTAAGCGTTCTTACTAATGCGTAGTTGATATCCTTCTATTTTGCTGCCTGTGTTGGTTTACTGTTTCGTAAGGAACTCAATTATTTGATGCGGATATTTTCACCAAATGCGTAATCTCTGAGTGCATCCTCTGGTAATCTGATTTATTATAAGCTGAGATCATTGAAATCTTGAAATGCTTAAACTCTGGTTAACCATATTATTAACTAATCATCCTTTTCAATTAGTTAAGGGATTTTGAGCCATCAGAATGTGGACTAATGCTCTTTAGAATGACTTCAGCTTATTGCTTTATGTTCATGTCTCTATCTGTTTTATTGATGCTGACATCTTCTGAGCTTTACGAATATTTCTGTTCAATCAACTATGAAGTTGGTACTGGATTTTTCTGAGTTTGCCGCAAACATTTATATATATTACATTTCTAAGCATGGTTAACAAAGCGGAGTTAATTGTAGACGTCTTAGATGATCCTTGGAAATTCAGAAATAATAAATACAAAGATTAGCTTGCACTTTAAGAGGCACTGTCAGTATGCTCCTAAAGTGCAGGTGCTGAAGCACCCCAAAAAGACTGCATTTTTTTCGTTAGGTACACACAATTCTAAATTCCCGTAGTCCAGTTAAGGCCAGCCCTTTTTATTTTTTCTACGACCTGCGCCTGTGCCGCTTGTGTAGCTTTCGTTGAAACGCCCGGCAATCAGTGCCACTCCAAAATGTGCAGCGTCAATCGCAAAACACCCCATGTTCTGCAGCTGGCCCTGGACCTGGTGTTCTAGTTGAGTGAAATTTGTTCGAGGAACCATATGGTCACTCGATCAATATCTATTGATAGACATGGTGCTGGTGCTACTTGTATGTAAACTGGTGCACTGCTAAGGCGCTTCTTAGCCTCGTCAAGATAGTCCTGTCTTTCCTGCATTTAAATATATGGATTATTATTACATAGTTGTTTATGTATGGACACATGAAAGTGTTAAAGTCTGCCACTGTAGTTGTTTATATATGGACTACTCGTAGCTTCATTCAAAGAAGTTAGTAGTAAGGTGGTGTTCAGGAACTTTGAAAATGTTTGGTTAGCAAAGGCTAGTTTTTTAGAGTGGAGGGCTTTGTGAAGGTTAGTAATCTAGAAGTGGTGTTGTGCAGTACCTGTAGTAGCATTGAGTAAAGATCCCCCGGAGAGGCTTTTAGAAGTATTTCTGTGTTTTCGGTCAATGCTGTGAAAAAGTAGCTCCCGGTGTCATCTGTGGCTTCAAATGTCAGGTTCATCCTGCATTTGTTCATGTGTACAGTTTAAATCACTAAATCCATATAGTTTCAATAAAGTATCCCTGCATCTGCACAAATTAAGTCGGAGAAAGTTCATAGACATATAAATGCACGTGACTTATATTGCCAGGAATGCGGACCTTGGACAGGAAATAACATTTCTCTTGGAGCACGAATGACACTTATATGCAACACCTATGTCTTCATTGCTGCGTGTGTTGCAGTTGCTACAACCAAGGTATAGGCTAAAATTAACAGGACCATCTGTGTTCAGCTGCACCTGTAGCCAGTAACGCTCTTCATGTAGAGTATCCTTAACCTGTCAAATTCATTGAAAATACAGTGTCACACAATTGTTCGTCTATGACAAGTAAAACTTTGATAAACTAAGCGGTCTATGTCTCAATTGTTTAGTTATGCTGCAGGGAAACAGTTTCTGGATGCATACTTTCTTTTGAAGGAGCCACTTGAATGTGGTGATAATGCGCTCAGTTGCTGGACGCCGAACTTCAGAGACGTGGCAACACTTGGAAGTAAGTAGTTCCTTATTTGCCTGACTCCTGCGAGAAAATGTGTTGTGCAAAGGTTCATTTTAAATTCTTAAATAGCCAATGAGTCAATGAATCCTTACCAAGCACGCAGAGCACAAGCCTCTTTGCCTGGTGGATTTAAGCTGATAGATGTCTTGTGGGTTATTTTAAGTGAGAACCCTACATGTTTAACATAGACATGTGTTATAGAAATATAGATTTAACATGGTTCTAGTCACATCTAGCCTTATAGTTCTCAACACAAAGTACCTTTTTGGTAAGATATCCTAAGAGCTGTAAATCCAAGCACTGGGAAGGTTGCGGCAATGGATTGTAAGTTTTGGTACTCCTCAATAGCCTGGTCCTGTGAGGCTGTTACTATCATGATCTGTTCAGAGCTACATGAGAAAATAATACATTGATTTTAACGAAGGCACGTGTAAAAGGCAGTGCATGATATAAGCAATCACAATTTCAACTGTTAAATGCTTGAGAGAATTAGTGCAGGAAATTATGCACCTTTGATCAATGATGAGAAGTTCACAGGCATTCTGAACCTCGCCATTTGTCTTAGTAATCTTGCATTTCGTGTCCACATTTATGAGAATTCCTAGTATATCTGCAGTTGTACAAATTTATGATTAGAAGCTGATTACTTAGAATTGTATGTGTTTTAACCACTTCTGTGCTGTGAAATCCTTAATTTATTCCTCAGGTCTCACCATAGCGTTCACTGAATGAGCTGAATCTTGGGATAGATCCAAGTAATGTGTAGTGAGGTATAGCAGCGGCTGTTTTGGTGGCGATAGGCTGGACTTGAGTGTTTACAGTGAAATGAAGTTCAGAAACCTGATCGTTCGGATATTCCCAGTCCAGACCAGGTATAACTCTAACCCTGGCATTAGAGATCTCGTAGTCCATCTGTTCCTCCATAACATCTTCGAATGCTGCTAGTGTGTCGCCGTACAATACAGTTTTGAGCTTCCCTCCCTGCAGTATAATTTTTTTTTATGCAGGTATTCGTTAATCTATATTATTATAAATGTTCTTGCACATAATTTGTGAGCCATAGTCAAGCACTAATGAGCATTTTATCCAAGCAAAATCACATAAACAGAATGATGACATCCTAGACAATAAAACTTAAAAGTCAAAATCTCAGTATCCGGCAAACTGCTATGGCAACCTATATCATTGATAAACTGGCTCTTAACAGTTGGTAAATTTTGGTAATGAGATGGTATTGATGCATATTTATTCTTAGGAGGTATTTGAATATGGACTGTAAAACTGAAATCATTGATAAACTGGCTCTTGCACATGGACAGTAGAACTTAAATCTCACCTCTTCATCTTCAAATGTGAGTAGCTGGTAGTCCAGGGCTGCATTTTCCAGTGAACTGAAGACTTCAGATTTGCGGAATACCTTCACCTTCACAGAATATGGAGCAGGCATACCAGCAAGGTTTTTGGCTAGCTTTCTTCTATGCTTCAGTGTGAGCTGCAGAAGTAGGTGACATATTAATTCACAAACAAAGCAGGAAAGAACTGAATACATGTCTATTATAACTGTAAGTATTAATAAGCAAGGTTAGAAAAAACCTTAGATTTAGAATGGAGATGATGTTGTGCTGTATGAACAGAGCTGTTTAATTTGTATTTATATAAGATGAGGTTGCTTGCAATGCATGTGGAGATATTGTTGCAGTGATATTTCCCCTTACTTCTACTATTTTAGGGGTGTGGCTAAGGCCATATTACTTACCAACAAACCATAACTATGGTACATGTAATTCCTTGTGTTGTCTTGTCAATGGGCAGTTAATGATTGTTTAGGAAATTGCTCTGAAAATCTATAGTAGTGTATCTTTGTGGACTTCCTATGTTTAAATTTTGGGGTACTTCATGTTTCATGCAATCTAAAAAAAAAATCCATTATTAATTGCTAATTATATATGTTCCAGATCTGTTCAGTGGTTGTTCCGCGGCAATTAGACCCCCAAAATTAAAACTAAGGCATCACCAACCAGATGCATGCGTTATGTGAATTACAATGTGTTTGCTAGGATGCATACCGGACAAGCAGAGCAGAAACAGTAAGATTTTGTGATATATGCTGGCTTACCGCGCACTATTCTTATTTTGATATTGGAAATTTGCGAAGTTGGTTGTATGGTTATTCTTAGGTGCATCTGATATAATGCCAGCAATTGACTTACTTAACAGAGAAGTTTAGCTTGCTTCAACATCACATATATTACAAACATCGAGTTCAATAATGACAATTACAAACAATCCTACAGCAAAAGACTTTGTTTGTGAATAAAAGAGTTCAGTACAAACCAATGCAACAGGTTATCCATGACAAACCCCTGAACTATTTTGATTAATTGCATATTCCGTAGGTTATTTTCAGCACGGTAGTGGCCTGTTCAGCTTGTTTTATTGTCTGGGTCTATGCGCGCGTTGCTACTTTAACCATCGTTGCACGATTCAGTAACCAGTCTTCAAAATGCGCCGCGGCAGCAAAAAATGACCCAATGCTCCTTAGCTGTGGCCTACCACTGAACTATGTTCAGTTTAGGGATAGATGCTGAAGCTCCCACACCAGTTTTTGTTGGGTGGAAAGCAACGTTGCTGGTGCTACCTGGATGTAAAATGGAGTATTCCTTAGATGCCTTACGATCTGTCGAAAGTAGTCTTCTCTTTCCTGCGCACAAAATTACACATATATCCTGTAAGTTCCTTAACAGTAACTCTGCTTTTATAACTGCCAATGGGGGCATGTCAGTTGGCAGGCGCCAGAATACCCATTTGTCTAAATAGCTAATGTGTAAAGTGTAGGTGGCAAAATTTGGTTTGAAATTTACCTGGGGGAACATTGAGTAGAGGTCTGCCACTGCCACATCTAGAAGTATTTCGGCGTTTGCAGTCAGCGCATTGAAAACATAACTTCCAGTTTCATCTTGCGCCTTAAATGTTATACTCATTCTGCATTTACAAGACATTAGTGTCTCAACATTCTTAGTATGTGTGGCTTTAAGGGCTATAAGGAAGTAGTTATACCTTGGAGAGGAAATAGCATTATATGTGAAGCATTGACGGCAAGTATATACAACACCCATATGTTCATAATTGCCCGTGCCGCAGTTGCTACAACCATGGTATAAGCTCAACTCTGGAATGCTAGATTCATGCAGCTACGCATTTAACCAGTGTTGCTCTTCCTGTAGAGTATCTTTAGCCTGCGCACAAATGGGACAACATTATTTTCAATATGTGTTGCATGAACAATATTATAAATTTACCTCTCAGCATTTTAAAACAGCCAGTTTTATATAAGTTTATTATAAAGCAGGTGCATTCATAATGCCGCTTACTATTCCTGATTGTTAAACTGGAAGCACTTGCAAACATAAGTAATGATGGGAGAGTTTAGGCTGAACTTAGTTTGACATAAATATGGATGTCTACCTTCTTTTGAAGGAGCTGTTCCATTGTAATTATATTGCGTTGAGTGCTTGGATGTCGAACCCTAAACACCTGGTAGCTCTTCTCAGCAAGCAGATCCTGATTTCCTTCTCCCCTGAGGTATATATTGTGTAGGTGAGTTGATTCTGAGTGCTACAAGCAGCTAATGATTTTAATGATTGCTTACCAAGTACGGAGCCGAGCAGCCTCTTCTCCTTTTGGCTCCAAAGTGACAGATGTTTTGGGTGTCAGTGCAAGTGAAAACCCTACACATTCATTGTGGCTACCTGGCTTAGAAAAATTGTTTTCAACTGGTGCTTAAAAACAAGTCATTTATCTCCAGAAGAACAATACCTTTCCGGTGAGCAGACCTTAAGGCCGTAAATCCAATAACTGGAAAGGAGTCTGCAATGGACTGTATTTTGTGGCACTCCTCAATATCCCGTTCTTCCCAAGCTGTTACTATCATGATTTGTTCAGAGCTATACAAGAAAACAATACAATGGTGTTATGTTCATTAAGGTACCTAGTGAAACACTAATTTGGTATAGGTTACCAGGTTCCGCATAGTTAAATTTGAAGAGGAATCTATTAAGGGATTTATATACCTCTGATCGACAATGATCACCTCACAAATATCTCTTGTCTGGCCATTTGGCCTAATAATTTGGCAGTTTGGATCCACATATATAACAATGCCAAGGACATCTACAGGTAAACATGTATTCAGTAAAAAACTGTCAGCACAACTGATTTTTTGTTTGCTTAAATATAATTTTATTTTATTCATAAATATGGGTGCTTATTGTATAGGCCTTACCATATCTATCAACAAGTGATACTTTCCTTGGAATAGCTGCAATCGAAACATATTTAGGCTGATATGGAACCCTATTGACAATGCTGTTAATGTTGAAATTCAGTGAGTATGCCTGGTGATCTGTATCCTTGATATTCACACCAGGTATCAGTCCCACGCTGGCATTGGTAATCTCATACTCCATGTCTTTTTCCATGGTATCTTCTAGGTCTGCCAGTGAATCATTGTATAGGGTACTATGCACCCTTGCCCCCTGCAGCCAGTCTCACAGATTTAGACAATCATAAATTCATGTAGCTCTTCATTTTTGATGGTGAAAATGATGTTAGAATTAAAAGGTTGCAAAGCAGTTAAAATTGTCTGTTTTCATGATGGTGTACCTTCTTTATGAGTTTTCAAATTCATCGACTCCAGGCCTTGGTTTTTTCTTGCTATGTTCTTCCTATATTTACCACCTATGCCTGAACTTCAGTTTTTGGTGTTACATTTAATGAACATGATGGTGTAGTTTGCAGGTTTTTTTCAAATATTTTGTAATTTCTTGGAGTTCATTTGAAGGGAAATTACTCAGCTTGGTGTCACACAGGGAGATGCAGCCAGAAACAAGTGCAGAAAATACAGCAATGCATCAATTATTTGGGGTAAATTCAGTGTTTGGGTAGTATAATTCATAGTACTGCCTGATGTTGTTTGATCATGTAAATAGAAGGCTCTCTATACTAATTAGTAGTTTTGGGTTGATAAAAATAACTCTCACAACAAATATGACCTGTGAACAAATAATCCGAATATATGGATGTAAAAATCCTTCATCAAAAATTCAGTAACTGAGGGAGCCTAAATGGTTACCTAAGATCAACATTTCAGTTAACAAAACATGTAAATAATAATGTATACAACAGCAGAGAGTCTATGTCAAACATCAAATTGTCAGCTATCATGATACTCACCAAAGAAGAATAAAAACACCTGATTTTGATAAACCTATAACATTTTTTAAACGTCTATACACGAAAATTGTGAATGCTACCTCTTCGTCTTGAAACGTGAGGAGCTGATAGTCCATCTCTCGATTTCCCCGAGAGCTGTGCACATTTTTTTTGTCGATCACCTTAAGCTTAATGGTATACGGACCTTTCTGACCTGGTAGATCTCTTGCAAGTTTTCTTAATGGTTGCATTGTGGAATTATTATGTAGATGATCAAGCACCTTGTGAAAAGAAGATGGGAGATTGTAGTTATATTACCTTAGATGACTTGCAGTGCTGGTTTAGAGGACGTGCAACTTTACTGCTGGCTTATATCCTGTACTTTAAAGGTATGGCTAAAACTACCACCTGTTGATTAAGCACTGCCTTTGTACCTTTTCCTAGTTTGGTTTCACTTTGTGTCATTTAAATGTGTTGTCATGTCAATGGTGAGGTAACCCTTCATTAACAAACTTTATTCAGGTTTTGACATATCCTTGTGGGCCTTTTTGAATAGGGTTAATTAGCCTTGATTTTCTAACTGACTAAACATCCAATTGTTTTCAGATATTCAGTTACAATTTCTGTACAACCAGTTGAAGTATCTTAAGGCCACTAATAAACTAAGCATTGGAGATACTATGGAGTCTATTGCAGATTATACAAGATTTATCATTGGTCGATATACGTTTCCTGAAAAATGATCTTTGTATTTGTGAACTGGAAAGGCTTCTATCATTACAGAATCAATTGGAAAGACTTTAATTTCTGGTTCAGAAAAATTACCCTTGGTTATAAGTTTTGGGGGATGCAGCGATTTCAAATTTAGCAACTGGGTTGGTGAATATGCAAGACTTAATTTGCAGGCAACATTTACCTTTTACATTTTATTTAAATATAGATCAACTAAATAACAAGCATGGCTGTGCCATAGACTGGTTTTGGGTCTGCAATGGTTGTGGAAACAAAGCACATCATCTTCAAAGTTCTTAGCAAATTCATCATAATATATTACAAAGTAAGAGGATCTGTTAGGGCCAATAATCCTCTGGTAATTAGAAAATCAGTGGCTAAGGGTAGTTCTAAGTATCGATAGTGTTTTATGATGAACACATATTTTTAGACTGACTTAGGTGGACACCTTAATACAGATGAAACAGTGCTGCACTGATGCACCATGTTTGGTAGTTACTGAACTACTCTTTATTCTGGCCTGAGAAGGTGTATGCGTTAACAAAATAGTAGCCATCCCAAGTCATGTTTTCCAAAATCAGCAAAATGTTTAGCATCTACCCTTATAGCCACGTAGCTTACTCAAGTGAAAGCTTCTTGAGTACCCACTTCAGCACTCCATTCCTTGAGAGCGCTGGTGCTGGGCCAACTTGAATGTAGAACTTGCTGTTTCGAATTCTACTCTCAGCATCTGTTAGGCACTTATCACGCACCTGCATAGTTGTACACATGTATTAGCCTAAAATCATGTGGCTAAATCTGAGCGATGGGGTCTGTAATAAGCATAGCAGCAGGCGGCTAAGTTGCGCCCCAGTTCGTTAAAACATTTTCGCGCTAATATTCTATGAGGAAGTCTTTATGAAGTAAGTTTAGTCATAAACTCACCTCTAAATCCATGGTATAGAATGCATCAGCCTGTGTTTGCAGCAGTTTCTCAGCGTCATTAGTGAATGCAGTGAACATGTAAGAACCTGTTTCGTCAATTGCTTCAAAGGTAATGTTCATCCTATATTTACCCCAAAAAACACACTGTTAGAAAGGCTTTGTATTTATGATTATTGATGCGCGTACTGAATAATAATCAGTTGTATGGGCACCTAGGCAAAGAGGTTACTCCTTGTCTCTTGCAGGTAGCACAGTTGTACTTGACATTAAAATCTTTCTTGCTTCCTGTTCCGCAGTGGACACATCCAAGGTAGAAGCGCACATCTTTCCGATCAAACTCAGGACTCGATACATGAAGCCAGTGACGCTCTTCTTGCAGGGTATCAGCAGCCTGTGTATTTAAGGTTAGCCAAAACAGTGCCATATCTAGTTATTTATACCCTTCCACCAGTAGACGCTAATTAAACAACTTCTGTTTTTCCATTGTCATACAAAATAAGTTTGTTCCCGTATGAAAGACTCTTGTTAATTCATATAGAGGTTTAATTAACTGGCCCTCGTAATAAGACCTTTGATGCTTCCCCTGCCAATTCCATGTAAAACTAATGTTACGACATTTTTCTAGGCAAACAACAATACTCTGGTAGACGCGCATCAGATTGCCTGTATATATCTACTTTAAGTGCCCACCCTATTTTCAGATCAGAAACTGTATACCTTTTTCCTGCGTAATGTCCTTGTTGTAGTTGTGACTCGTGTGGTTGCCGGAGCACGAATATCCAGCACTTGACAGTGCTTACCAGAGATTGCTGTCTTATTTGCTGCAGCCCTAGTTACATGTACAAGTTTTTAAATTAGCTTTGAATTTATCTATATTTTGGGGAGGTGCTAATAGAAGGTGGGACTGGTGATGGGCTGTCGTTTGGAGAAGGATGTAGGTAGTGCTGAGTTGGTGGTTCGATTCGAAAAAGGCAGTGATGATTCTTACCAAGCACGAAGCATATCAGCCTTTTCTCCTTCTGGATTAATCTTGACAAATGTTGATGATGTAGTGGACAGGGAGAAACCTAACATGGCAGTTTATACAGGTTAAGCTAGCCCTATAAGTAAAAGTTGCCCATTAATTTGCAAATTAAAATGTCTAGGACAGGGTTGTACCTTTGTGATAGGACGGCTTTAGAGAGGTTAAACCAATGATTGGGAATGATTCAGCAACTTCTTCTAGTTGCTCACCTTCTCTGGTCGCCAGTTCGGCCCATGCTGTTATGGTCAGTGGATGTTCCGTACTACAACAGGGTAATTAATAATGATGTAAACACACTTGTACTTAGCATGTAAACAAAGGGATAGTTCTTTGTAAATCATGGTTTCTGTGTTACTACCTATGATCAACAATGATCCATTCACGGACATCCAAAGCCTGGCCATTAAGGCGTGTTACTTGGCGCACCGGCTCGACATAGATAAGTACTCCAATTACATCTACACATTACCAAACAACTCAACATTATGAGATAAAATGGAGACTCAAATTTAACTGCATATAAAATCTGTCAGTTTTGGGCTACCATGAATCGTATCTCAAATCTGATTATAAGTGCTCACCATATCTGTCATCGGCTGTGTTGGTTCTTGGTATGGCAGCAATGCTGACATACTCAGGACCAATAGGAGGGTTAGATCCTTCAACAAATTTGATAATAGTATCAGAGCCGAAGCTTAGCTGGAAAGGATGATCATGAGCATTCACCCGATATTTCTCAGGCATTGGCCTTATCTTTGCATTGGAGATGTCATATTCCACCTTACTCTGTATAATATCTTCATAAGCGGTAATGTCATCATTGTACAGAATTGTTTTAATCTTGCTGCCCTGTATTTAATTCAGGAGAAACATACTACAGATTATTAACCATAAAACTATTGAGGAATAGAGGGTTCTGGGTTTCTAGATTGCACCCAAATTACAAACTGTTTCATCTGTGGGTGGTCTTGGTTGCCTTTCACAAATTTTGTTGCCTTGACAGTTTTAATTTCATCTCAATTTCAGCTTTAAGAGAAATTGGTGAAAATGAGTGTGTGTTATGCTTACGTCATCAGTATAGTATGATCAGTATACTGATTACATTGGGTAAATATTAAATAATGTTTGTGTGGCATAATGTTGATTAAGTAAAAATATCAGAGTTTTTAAACTCAATCGGGTCGTGAGTGTGATTTCTGTGATTGGAGTCATCTCATTTTCCTTCAGAGGTCACAATCTTGTGCTTGAGATACAGTTGCGCCTCGACAACCATGTTTCGCTGATATTTATCAGCAACTTTGTATGAGACTGTCTCATACATGGCTCATTGCATGAGACAGTACCATACATCTGTTTCGAGTTTAGATGAAACTCTCTCAAACAGATTGATTCTGGTTTTCATGCAAAATCGAGCATATTTATTTTTACGAAAATCATTCAATTGCTTCTTATTATGGCTAGTTTTGATTATGGTTTAACCAAGTTTCTGTTAATGTTACATTAGTTAACTTGATGTAAACGCATGTATTCAACTGAAGCTAATATTCAAAAAAAGCGCCAATCACTCATGACACTGCTTCTGTGCAATGTAGTTGCTATGGAGGTACTCTTCATACCCTTCTAAGCAAAACTTATTGGTTTTTCAGTCAGGTGATGACTTCAATTGTTTCCTGTTTACTTATCCATCAATTAATGAACTTAATCAAACTGGGTTCTAGACTCCATTGTTAGGAACTCCAAAGTGGCGCATAGAAAGGTAAATTAAGCTATCCTAACATGCTTTATTCATCAGTGCACATTATATTCACCAAATTTAAAAAGATCTCAGAATTACCTCTTGATCCTGAAAAACTATTCTCTGGTAGTTTTTGCATTTCTTGCGTGGTGAAATTTGTGTATTGCCCTTGTCAATAACCTTCAGTCGAATAGTATGCGGACCGACTTTATCATCTAAATCCTTCACAAGTTTTTTCTCTGGTTTCATGGATGCTGCACAATCTTGCCTGACAGTTTGTTTGAATTAGATTTCTTGGTATTCCTTACACAAACTCTGAAAGCTATAAATACTAAATTATCAGATACATACAGTATCCCAGCACAACTCACAACTGAAATTGATGGGCTAATTGACCTATTCTCTTTCTTGTTTGTCAGGGAGCACGTGCGTAAATGCTATGATGCAACATGCTTCAATGCTTACTGCGTAGGTAATCTAGGAGTGCTTGGGCATGGTCTTGTTCAGAATGTGATTGTTCAATCACCTCAGTGTAAGGTGAACAGTGATACCTGAGACCTTCTTCTTGTCATTCCTCGCATACTTTTAAGTGCAGTATCTTAGTTGTGTGGTTTTCCTGGTACACCCTATTCCTACTTAGGGTCTATATAACTTGTAATCTTTAATTTCCATTTGTACTTTGTTTGTTTTTTTGGTACATTAGTTTGCTCCTTTTGAGGTTGCTTATAAGTCACTTTTGAAATTCTTAAAAGTGAAGTGACAAGTCTAGAAGTTGTCTAAATTAAATTAAACTACCTAGTACAACCTAGGTAGCTCCAGCAAATTCCTATATTGTTTTAGTAAACTAATTTGTTAGAAACCGACCCGAATTTTCTAATCTCACACCTCAGTTAGCGGAAAGTAATTGGAACCGCGGATTTCCTAGCTAATAAAGGAGTAGAGTGAAGCACCAGAATTTAACATTTTGATATCCATTTTAATGCTTTCCGCCTGTTTCTCCGCGACGACATTTTTAGGCTAACAACCCCTTGTGTTGCAGCGAGTACTTAATTTAATCGGAGCTTAGCCCCTCTTTCGCACCCGAACAAATTTCCCTGGACAATTTCCTACTTAATACAAGCAGAGTAACGTATCTTGTCCATGTCATTTAAGTGAACTTTGTCATGAAATTATAATGGACAAATAACGGCCTTACATAGTTACGCCAAACATTATATTATATTATACCGGAGTACATTTTAATAACCAGCTTTACAAAGACATTAACCACAATAATAATAACCACTATGATTCCCGCAAAATAATTCAACCGAGTGCAACTAAGTAACGAGCCTATACAAAGCAGGCAAGCACAGTCTGCTAAACACAATCAGGAAACTGTTCTTGTTTGATTTGCATCCGTCCAAACTACATAGACGGGCCAAAAGTACCGCGTGCCACTTATATCTGTTGACCGTAGATAAACTCGAACTTCTACATGTGGATTTGAACACCCCCTTCCAAGTAACCTGGGCATGGTATCGCCTGTAAGATGACAAGAATTAGAGAATGACCTTTGGATTTAGGGGTGTATGTCACAGAAAGTTCTATAAACCAGTGAATGATTAAATGCATAGGTTTGTCTGTATTACCTGGGACGATTAGCGAATTCCGGCTCTCTGCAACACGTCAAAGGAGACAACATTCTTCACTAAATTCCCAATTTCATCACCAGCGGTTGGATTTTGCAGAACTTTCAAATCCTTAGAAGTTCTTGCGCGGGACAAGGCTACATATAATTGTCCATGCGAAAAGCAAGGCTTTGGCAAGTAAATTCCCACACGCTGCAATGTCTGCCCCTGGGCCTTGTTTATTGTCATTGCAAAACTTAGTTTGATTGGAAATTGTTTTCTCTGGAAATGAATAGGGAATTTAGAGCTTTTGGAAGGGCGAAGGGTTATTCGCGGGAGGAATACACGTTCCCCTGTATAAAATCCTATTGAAATTTCACATTCAATCATGTTTGGGAAAAAGCGTTTGCAAACCAGACGCGTACCGTTGCATAGCCCTGCCGCTGGATCCAGATTGCGTAATAATATTACAGGTGAGTTTTCCTTAACAATCAGCTCATGAGGAGTCATTCCAGGAGGACAGAGTGAGTTTAAAAACTCAGCAGGGTACACATTCGAATTGTCATCAATCACACTGTCAAAACTCTTGTAAATATGACTTTCACCAGGGAACTTTTCAATCAATTTCCGATTGATGGAATCAACATCATTGTTCCGCGGTGTTAATATTGCCCTCTCTGTAAAAATGTCTGTATTGAAAGAGTTTCCTCGAATTTCTGGGAATATAGCGTCAATGAGTTGATCCTCTGGTTGCCTATCGGCATCTAGTTTCAATATCAAATCCTCTGGAAGCTGAACCAGACCTCTTTCAGAGCTCTGTAATTCTCCGTTGCCTAGCTTCAGTAAGAATTGTGAAAATTCAGGGTCAGACCTGGCTCTAATATTTTCAGTGAGGCTGAATTTCGTAAGATGTGGCCAAAGAGCTGAGCTTACTATGCTAGCATCTACAGCTTCCTGCTGCGTGCGCCGCGGAAGAACTGGAAGGACTTGCCTGAAATCCCCACCAAAAACAATAATCTTTCCCCCGAAAATTTGAGAGTCACCACACACATCTCTCAGCAGCATATCCACAGCCTCAATATTTTGTTTTTTCGCCATTGAGGCCTCATCCCAGATTATCAGCGATGTTTCTCTGAGTAGGCATGCCAGGCTACTCTGTTTTGACACATCACATGTCAAACTCTCATCGGTATCCAACGGTATTTTAAAGCGCGAATGGGTTGTCCTGCCAGTTGGTAAGTTTGAAGCTGCTATTCCGGAACTTGCTGTTGGCAAACATATCTTACCCATTGACCGAACTTTTGCATACAAGGCCCCATATAAAAATGTTTTCCCTGTCCCACCTGGCCCGTCAATGAAAAAGGCTCCCGCTTTCCCAGTCTTGACGTGATGCATTATAGTTTTATATGATGTTCGTTGTTGAACATTGAGTTCTTTCCAGGAAGCTAATTATAAGAGAGGCACCGGAGCATTCAAAGCGTCACTGATATCTCTTGTACTTTGCACTGCTGTTTCTTGTATGATCTGCAGATGCTCCAAATTGAAATCTGCAAAACTCTTGCCAATCCCCTCCAGAAATTGTCCGACTTTTGCAGCTGTCAACTGCACATTTTTTGCAAATTCTCCTGGAAACTGTTTCTCAAAATCTTCTGAAAGGGCTGGGTAATAATTTTCCCAGAATTCTGCAGGATTATTTGGACAACTGAAGATGAGTATAGTTGCGAACAGACGACGAAGCGCATTAGGCATCTCTACTTTTACAGCCTCATCCATACACTTCTCAGCTGCATTGTCTTGTTCAAGTATCCCTCTTTTTAATGCAGCTTCCTGATACGATGCACAACAAACACCATTGACTGTCTTTAGATCTTCAAAAGACTTAGGTCCTCTTACATGCGCAAGTAGCAGCCTCAGATAATACCGTTCACCCTCTGCAGGTGAAGCGTGTGCGACTCTACCAATGACCACACCACATTCCCTCTTCTTCCATCTCTTTTTTTTTTCAATCCACACAAAATGCTCTGGGAACTCACTGTATAGATATTTTTCGGTTTCAGGTAGCCCAGCGCTTGCACAGAAAAATTCGGTGAGCATAGTTTTTGTTCTTTGTTCATCACCTGCAACTGTTGCAAGATCTTCATTTGCTGTGAACCTAATGAGCTGGCTATTTGGAGTATGGACTGGCAGAGGATGAACAGGTGGGTAAATGTCAAAAAGGTTGAACCCAAAAATTCTCCAAGCAGCTTCTGGGGGTGATACCCATCTACCAGACTGATATTTGTGAATCTCATCAATAACCGGAGCCACGCTTCCAGCTTCAACGTTGAACAATACTCGATCATGACCTTTATATACATATTTATATAAATACTTCACTGCGTTAATAGTTGAGCAGACCTCTACATTCAAGTGGCAATCAAACATGGCAAGCAGATAAGGGTTGTAAGGAACGACTGATCTGTTATCCATGTTAACCTTCCTCACTAAAACTGTTTCACCAGTATCTCGTCTCCTATATAACGGATAGCAATCTGACCCATTTGTTGTGAAGCTGCGGTAACTTTTGGGATAAGCTTTGCTGCACTCTCTTTTCCCATTCTTGGTCTGCATACATGCGCAGTTTGGAAAATCTACACCACATGGACCGTGCATCATATGTCTTAGTACAGCTGCCCTCAGATGAGGGGTCTCACTCGAAGGAACCTCTGCTGCTACATATTGATCAAACTTTTCTGGGGATGTAATCTTATGACCTGGCTTTAGGATCACCAAGAAATGCGCATGTGGCAGGCCGCGCTTTTGGAATTCAACAACATTAATCATGGCTACAACCTCCCCAAAGATTTGCTTTTCCTTTATCTGTTTCCTCAGCAACGTTAATTTTGCATGGAAGATGCGAGCTAGCAGATCGGGTCTATTATGCGCTTGCTCACCCGGCGCTAATTCTGCCTTTATCTCCGGCCAGTTAGGATTGCATGTTATAGTTATAAACAGATCCGGTTTCCCATACTTCTGCACGAGGGCCATTGCATTTAAATACCGTCTTCTCATATCCCTAGGCCCCCCTAGGAAAGACGGTGGCAGCACTATTCTTTTCCCAACATTACACGCACTGTTCTCCCCAAGTTCGAGCGTATCAAGAATTCCCTGATACAGATCTGCTCGAATGGTATCCTGGTTTAAGCGCAGAAAGTCCAGTCTGGTATTTTCAATCTTCACGTACATGTCCACAATGAACTGTTGAAACAACCGACCTCCTCTAAGCAGAAGGTTACCAGGTCTAATCTGGAACTTGTACGCGTAGTATTCTCTACAGGATATTCGCTTATCAGCCCTCGTGCGCCTCCTGGCAGCATCTTGCAAAGATAAATTCATATAAATTAAATAAGAACATGTTGTAGCGCTACCAAGTTACATGTTACATGCTTCAAAATGAGCAGATTTTTTTTCTATTGGCCGATATATGAAAAGTGGGTCAATTCAAGCTAAAATTGTATGTATCTCACCAATTAAGAGGGTATGTACCTTAAAAGCGATGGTGCTGAAAAGTCGTATGTGGCAAGTCAAGCTATTATACGTCGTAACTTATCATTAAAGATGCTCTTATAGGTGTTCCAAAAACCAATAATAGAAGAGAAACTTACTTGCCACTTCTGCCTGTATGAGAGATTCAGGTTCCTCAGTTGACGCCGCAGACACTGGGAATGAAGAACTCGGCTCGCCTTCAAAAGCAGGGCTTGATTCTTTCCTTAGTCCCTGATGCCAGCCACAATCGCCCTTTGGCAATAGCAATGGATACTGTAACGGGTCATAGCATCCATAATAATGCTTAATGGTATGCGGGTGTGCACCTCTTCCATATGCAATAACATGAGGGCCTTAATTTCCTTACATAGCTGTATTGTCGGGCCAAACAACCGCAACTTCATCAGATGTAGGTGCATTGTACACACGTTGGTCATGACCTGGGTCAGTAGTCAGCATTATCCTTGTTTCTTGAGTGACCTCTAACTCCCTTAAAGACCTAAAGAACTTGCCGTATGGATTATCATCCATAAGGCCCATAAGAAGGGTAACTATTTGTTCATTCAAATTAGGGAATAGCCCAACCCGATTTTCCTTCTCGTGTTGGCCATCGTAAAAGTACAACTGTAGGTATCTAGGAATACTATCCATGGGTATTAAATCTGGCAAATAATGATAAACCTGCCCTTGCGCCTTGAACACAAAAATTCCATTCTTAGTACTTGAATCAAAGTGACCTCCCAAAGAACTAAAAGCAAAGAGGTTATTATATAGGCGTGAATATGTCTGAAAATGCAGGGATTCAGCGTCTCTAGCAGTATACAGGCGTATCAGCTCCTCTGGGTACTCATTAAAAGCCAGCTTTATATCACCACTGCAACAGCACAACCCCTTTGCTTCATACTCAAACTTCTTAGCTCCACATTCAACACAGTAGGTGGGCGTTTTTAATTGACTTGCCTCCGATGGCACTGGCTTCCCCCCCACTGCAGCTGGAATCTCTGTTCAACAACCCAAGTTAGGCACGATGCCCAATAATTGACCACGTATCATAAATGTTAACAATAACTAACAGTTCATTCTAAATTTGACTACAACACTTTATAGTTCACCGGGACCTTACTTTTTTTTCTCGGGCGCTTCCGTTTGTGGCTTGATTCGGTGTTTTGTTCAGGCTGGCGTGCATTGGGTGCAGTTCTCCTAGAGTGATATGGTTGGCTACTTGATTAATCCTCAGCTTGTGAAGTACTACCTGTGTTCAATTCAACGCAAAAAGTTAAACCTGTTTTCTAACTTTGAATCCTGTTAGCTGTACATGCAAATATGTTTCCAAGATGGAAAACGAGAAGTACAAATAACCACATAATTGTATTTATGACATTTGTCTGAGTTAATTGTAGAAGCCTGAGAAATGTACTTTTTCTGTTTTGACGCTTGCGCTGGTTCCCTGTTTCAGGTAGCTCAGTAGCTGGCTGCTCAGGCTGTGCGAGTCGCCTCGACTTATACGGTTGGGCTACAGACTGCTCAATACTTTGTGAGGTAGTGCCAGCCTGTTGTTTCCCAATACGCCGCTTCCTTTTAACGCTAGCCGTAGCTCCAACCGTGTTCGCGGCACCTGTAACATCCCAAAATCAAGGGTTGAAGGTTGCCTCAAAGTTGAGCTTACATTGAACATGTTGCTCATTTGGCTTGTGGAATTCCACATGCTTTCAAAGGTATGAGCCAAATTTGAACCAGACATTTGTCCGGTTATTTGTGTTATACTGCGTTGGTACTCAAAAGCTGCTCATACTAACCAAAATATATTCAGGTTTCAAATTAGCACCTCTCTGAAATTAGCATACTCGAATCTATCACCACACTCTCTTGTGTCAATTGTTAAATATCAAAGATTCTTTGCTGACCTGTAGCCTGAGAAGACTCCATTGAAAAAACTGTGATGAATCAATTCCCGTCCGATAACTTTTTCTTTGAAGGTGCCAACTGAACCCTGCCACAAATTTGCAAGCGTCAAACACCAGCACCATATTTTGGAGCGTGCATTTAAGCCGAGCTATTAAAGCGCTTCTCTCCTCTCACTCCCCCACCTCCAAATCCCCTCCTTTTCCCCAGAATTTTTTTGGCAGCTATGAATCTACATAGCACCAGCATGATATAGAGTCAAAAGATAGTATGTTGTAGTACAAATCCAGCGTATCTTTTTTTGCGCATGTGTTACGTAATTCTAATGTAATAATTAAAACACGGTCAGCTGTTAAGCACCCAAAAATTATGAAGCACAATACAAAATAAGCGTGATATAATTAGTAGTCCGGGAAAAAGTGGCTCGCACAAAATGCTAACTGATGCATCCTATCAAATACACTGACATCAGAACTGATCATGCTGACTTAAACTTAAAAACATTACATTAAAGACACTAATAATCTGAGCCTGAAGATCAAAATGGCAACCCAGAAATATATTTCAGTGGCTCACTTCAAAACCCTAGCTTGCAAACCCAACCGGCAAGCGCGAACATACAGCATAGACAATGAATATACATCTAAACACAACACGCAGAGCAGTGTAATTGCAAACAGGCTTACGGATAACGATAGACTTATAGGCAGCCCAAAAACCACACGGTTAAGAAAACAAATTCCAAAATAACTGATCAAAGATAAACAAAGAAAGGGTTGGCTAGTCCCCCTGATTTCATTTAAATCGCGAGCAAAAGTACAGCTAGTGTTTTCAGCAATTTCATACAGGGCTTCACTTTAGGTCATTCCAGTGCTGATTAACTACCCTACTTGCCAACCTTGGCGCTACAAAAGTCTAAAACATGGCCTAAAACAGGCTTATTACCCTAAATACATCGCCGACACAGGGGTGACACTAACTACCATACAATTATTTCTAGGACCACCTAACACATTGCCGGCCCCCAGCGGCCACTGGCAGGCTCAATGTTTTGCATAGCAGCATCATCTTCTGGCGATTGGCGCAGGTCAGATTCCCAAGCTGGGTTCACTGCAGAAACCCTTGATTTTTTTGGCGGAGGCGGCAAAGTTAGACCTGAGCGAATACCATAGGAGGGCCCTTCAGGGGTGTGATACCCATCAGCAATAAAAAGAGGCACTGATTCCAAATCAGCGGGCAGACAGACATGGCGTTCCCTCGCAAATAAGTACCCACGCCTCTGAACCCCACACTGGATCCGCATATACTTCATCCTATTGAAGTTGGCATCCTTTACAGTGAATCCATAAAGATTTTGTAAATACTGGATCACTTTCTTGGCCAAGCTATTCCTTGCTTTATCGAGACTGTCACAGCAATCTCCAATGAAAGACCTTTCACTGGATACATGTCCTGCGTGACCAGGGCAGGTAACCGTAAAACAACAAACATACGAACCGTCATCCTGTTTTATGAAATCCACTTCATCAGCAGTTACTTTGTACGCCTCCGCCACCTGAAGCCAAATTGTCCATAAATCTGCACTGACAACCTTAGGCAAAGAATCAGGCATAGCAATCTTCTTCTTCTTCTTGTCGCGGCTCAGCTTTCTGTAGGATTTAGGCTGCTCCATAGACTCCAACAACCTCCTTTTATCCTTAAAGAACTTAGAGCAAGCCTTATACATGTCTCTCATTTCTAAATTGATGTCTTCTATGATGACCTGTTTTTTCTGAACAAGGAAATCAACTGCTTGTTCCGCCGCCTGCTCCTCGGATTCAGCAAGATTCCTTCCTGGTTCCCCTCTAAACAAACATGCGTTGGGCCCAAGAGGCCTTGACAGCACCAAATTAGCCTTGTTCATGGCTACCCCGGCCTGGCTGTACATCGGATCTGGCCACTTAAGTGCCTTAGTTACATCAGTCAATAGCTCGCGAAACGTGATCCTGAACTCCTTTTCCTCACCCATCATTTGAAGCACTACCTGTGAACTGAACAAATTTTTAAACTGCCCAGAAGGAACTGACTGTCTGGGCCACCAACACCTAGCATACGCAATTTTCTTATAACCAAAATTAACAAGCAACTCAAGCGTAATCACAAAGACAACTGAACATGGACCCTTGCCATCACTATAGAAGAACACAATTAGCGGAAATTGCTAGTCAGTTGTTCCCCCATTTGATCTAATTTCCTGCATACCCTGCAACTCCACCCATTTTCCACAGAGGAAAGCAACTTGCCTTAAATCCTACAGCGACTTTCCACATGCCCAAATAGCCCCCTCAAACTTCAAGGCCATCATAAGATGGACATCTCCATGGCCTACAAAATAATCAGAGTTACAGAGAACTGCATACTGAAATCAATCCCCATCCACTGGGCACGAAACACCATTGGATCATTGATAAATTTAGCCCCCAGCTCGGTATTACACACCACCATGAACTGGCACAATTCCAAAAGGGTTTTGTTTTCAGATTTAGGTCTGCAAGACACCCACAACGATTTCACCCACGCCCGCACATCGACCAAACACACCATAAAACTCACAACATTTATTAAACTCCAAGCCTAACCCAAATACATGCCAAAGCATAGTAATCTCTAATACTACACACCCTAACCCAGTATGAAAGGTGTGGCACTGCGACTCTAGGACAATCCACACCCGTACACCACGAAGCATCAAAGCCAGCTGAAACAGCAACTAAACTAACCACAATGCTAGCCAAGCTGCAACACCCTTTTTCTAACTAATGTAAATCTCTAGCTAACAAACCACAAACACAAAGAACCCACCATAATATAACTATCATACCAAACAGCATATAGACAACCCAATACAGTGCTAGACAGGCACAGCATCAAAACAGCAACCCGATATCGTTAGGTCACGCAACCAGGAAATAACTAACAACTAACAAGTAATTTTCATCGTATACACACAATAAAAAACCCAAACAATCCGTGTTTTACCTTTATCTGGACTTGCACCCAGCGTTGTTCGAACCTCAGACCTGTCAGGAAAACGGCAAAAAGCATTCAAATTACCGACCAATAAAAGACAATAAAAAAAGGAAAAATGAAGATGCATTTGTGAGTTGTATCAACCCAAACGTAATTGTGTGCATTATGTAAGTGCCATAAGGAGGAGCCAATAAGCAGCAAACAGCGTACTCATAAAAAGGGGAGACCTATAACATCCATACACGATAGTTTAAGGGACATAAAAACGAGAAGCAAATAGTTAGGCATGCAAGCTTTTGGATAAGTTATTTCGAAGCAATCAAAAATATAGACACACAGTCACACAGCTATGCAACGGTCTGAATTTTCTAAGAAAGATATCACCCCAGTAAACTCAGTAAGCTAAGTTGGTCAGAGCTAAATATAATGAAATCCTCACAAGGCAAAGAATTGTGCCAGCAAAATCTAAAAGCACCAACCGAAAATATAAGCGATTTTCAAATGATTTCAACTAATTATAATAAATAAGTAAATAAGAAAGATACTGCAAACAATGGTGAAAGATAAGAAAATGGGAAGACAAATCCACAATTTTGCTATAGAGTAAACTGTACCCGAGGCTTGTGGAAGAATGACTTGGTTTTTTGAGATTGTGGAAGTGGACTTATATAGACTTGTACATACAACAATGCTGAAGGTAATGTACTGTACAACTGCATGACCACACCTTACCTCCTTGCTTAACCCTCTACCAAAGGTCAGACCACCTTACACTTCACTCAACCAAAACCCCACTTTAATCCATAAAAATCACCAATATTTAACAATAATAAAGTACTGAAAACCCATAATCTAAACAAGGCTAAATGAAGACTACCATGCTCTAGACCTAACAACCACATAAACCATACCCTTAACCATTGGTCCTTCCCATTTTCCAGCAAATAACAAATACATGAACCATGCCCCTAATCAACATGTAACCAGCCCCAAATCCCCCCAAAATATTTCTGTAATCATTTGTTGATCACAAACGTGTAGAAAAAATCCCATACACACACAAAAACCAAAAATTCTAATTCATTATAGGAGGTAAATAATGCAACTACCCCAATGCTCAGAATTACTTACACAACAGCTTTAAACAACAGTTCAAAAGAGTTCTTAATTAAGCGACCAAATGCACTCAGAATTGCCTGAAGTCAATTAGTTAGCCATGAGACATTAGGCCGTGAATTCAGTTTTTTCGTAATTTTGTCGTGGATTGTTAATTTCTAGTAAAGATTGATAATGTTTGACGACACCTTAAAAGTTCGATTAGATTAGGGAAATTCACATAGAATTGTAATTAGGGAAAGTCACAGAGAATTGTAATTAGGGAAATTCACAGAGAATTGTAATTAGGGAAATCCACAGAGAATTGTAATTCGACAAAACGTAATTTAGTTCTCAAAGTTAGACCAAACGTACAGTACCAAATGATCTTGGGGGCTTCCAATTGCTCCGAAATAAGCAGCTGCACCGACCACTGCGCAGTCGCACCGACACCATCTTCACACCCCTAACGATGAATAGCAGATATTCTGCCGCGGAGATGAAGGCGGTAGATATGTTGTTTGCTGTGTTAGTGTTTGCTGAATGTGGAAGAGCCATGGAGATGAAGGAAGGCGTTGAGATGAAGGATGTGGAAGAGCCATGGAGATGAAGGAAGGCGTTGAGATGAAGGCGGTAGATGTGTTAGATTAGAAGCAGAAATGTATGGGCTGAAGAAATAGGCTGAAGAAATATGTGGGCTGAAAAGTCCAAAGCCCATTGCAATGGTCAGCAACATTGCATGACTGACTCACTGATCCGCAAAACAACCCGCGCCAACAATCCGACCCAACCCACATAAGAAGTTACTATTCATTGTGCAAGTTACTATTCATTGATGAATAGTAACACAATGCTTCCACATTTAAGGAAGGGAAAGATTACAAATCTATACTGTAAATAGGGGTGAACAAAAAGTGACCCGGACCGGCAAACCGGACCGACCCGGACCGGCCGGTCCGGTCCGGTCCAGACCGGATACATACCGGTCCGGTCTCCGGGTCCCAAAAAATAGGGTGACCGGTCTCCGGTCCGGTCCACATTAAAAAAAATAACTTAATTTGCCTTGTAAAGTGGTACCGGTCCTGTCCAAACCCGGTAAAAACCGGACCTAAAGGGTTTCGGTCCGGTCCGGTCCGGTCCGGGTCCCCTTCTAACCGGTCCGGTCCCCGGTCTTGGGTTTGGTGGTTAGCCGGTCCGCGGGTCTATCCAGTCCGGTCCGGTCCGGTCCGGTTTTGGACCGGTGAACACCCCTAACTGTAAAGTAGAGCTAATCAAATGGCTCAGGCCCGCTAGCCCGACCCGGCCCAACCCAATTCTTTCCCGGGCTTGGGCCTCGAATTTAGGCCCAAAAAGCCTGCGGTCCGAAGCCAATGGCCCGATGCATATAATTGGGCCGGGTTTGGCCGACTTCAAGACCCGAATTTTGGCACGGCCCGGCCCGAATATATACAAAATTTACGAATTCATATGTAGTTTAATGATGTAAATGAGTTTTAGTAAAAAAATTAACCAATTAATTTCTATATAGTTCATAAGCCTTAGTAATTTCTTTACCAGTATTAGTGTTATAAGCCTTATTAATTTGCTTACAAGTATTTATATGATCATTATTAGTGAGCAAAGTGCCGAAATACGTTATTGCATAGCTAAAAATTGCGCACTTAGTTGTATGAGTCACCGCAAGTAAAACGTGCATGAAAGCTATATTATGTTTCAACTCCTTATTATTCACATTACTAAGAAAAATTACATAATTTTAAACAAAACTTGAGTAAAGATTATAAGCCCGAATCGGTCCGAATTAGCCCGGCCCAACCCGCATGTTTGGGCTTAATTTAATGCTTCGACCCGGCCCAAACCCCCGACCCGGGCCATGATCACCTCTACTCTAAAGTGGATTTTGTGCAAAATGAGAGGTGGAAGTGGGACTAGTGGAGTCCAATTTGTAGAAAATTCGGCTGGAATCTAATAAGAGTACAAGTATACAGTTGAATTAAAATAATAAAAAAGAATTTTGTGACCATTTACACTTTAATGTAACCACTCTAAAAACAAGTTATCATAAAAGGTGACATTAGCTATATCATTATAGTAACGTTTAAATATAAAATGATCATATATATATATGTCTAAAACATATTGCCAAAGCGTTTTTGTTTTGTTCCACGAGAATATTATCCACATGGCCACACAGTCACACATGAGACATGATGATATAAACCCGCCCGATTGAATAATTCTTGGGAAATTATACATGTATTTTTGATTTTTCGATTTTTTATATTGTATACTTAATATCTCTATATTTTTGAAATTTAATAAAAGGTTTTTTTTGTCAAACACAACCTTTAAAAAACTTTTTTCTCCAAACACCACCTTTAAAAAAAGTTGGAAAAAAAGTTTGTTAAACACAACCTTTAATAAAAAAAATTTTTGTCAAACACAACTTTCTGGCCAAAGTTTGAGCTCTTGTAATGGGCTGACTTTCAATGGATGTTTGAGATAGCAAACGAGGTCGGTTTGAGGTGTTCTTGGACTCGTTAGAAAGGTGGAGTATAGGCTTTCCAGGAGTTGTCAACAAGGTGGCTAAAGGTAGCCTTATGTGGAGTTGATTTGTGCGTAAAGTTAGGCCGGTCAAAGAAAGGGCTAGAAATTTGGGTTACAACGGGTTGTTAGAGGGGTTTTCAAGGGTTTTTTAAAGGGTTTATGAAGTTTTGTTTGCCTTGAAATTTGGTATGTACCTTGAGGGGAGTGCAGGGAATGTCGTAGTTGTGTTGTTTTTGGTGGTCGTTAGTTGCAAGTGGAGTGAATTGACCCACGAAAATATCCTACTTTGACTTACATCAATCTCATGTGAACAGCCTTACTTTACACACCAATCTATCCCACATAAGGCCACCTTTGACTACCGTATTTACAACCGATGGAAAGTCTGTACTCCCACCTTTCAATCGAGTTCCAGAACTCCTCAAACCGACCTCGTTAGTTATCTCAAACATCGACTGGAAATCACCCCAATACAAGCGCTCAAACTTTGGCGAAAATATCGTGTTTGACAAAAAAAAAATTATTAAAGGTTTTGTTTGACAAATTTTTTTTTAAGGTGGTATTTGGAAGAACAAGTTTTTTAAAGGTTGTATTTGACAAAAAAATCCCTTTTATAATATACTCATAAACTCTATAAATTAATTTGTACCATAAACTCATTATTGTGTTTGCCAAGAAAGTAAGTAGTAAAAGAGTCCAAAATGAGGCCTCTTGCACTAATCTCTCTGCCATGCAAAGTTCACCAATAAGTGAATTTTACATTCGATGTATTATCACGAGTTTTATAGTTTCTTAGCATCATAATAAAAATTTTGAGTTCTTTGTTTTAAAAATTATGAGTTTTACTATAAATGTTTTGAGTTCATTCACTAAACATTAAGCTCAAAAAATCCCTACCTCCTAAAACCACAAACTCTCCTATTTCCATTCCCCAAACAAATCAAAATTTTCTTACTCCCTTAAGAAGAGTGTCCTTAGGAATAGTAGTCAATCTGGTCTGTTGCTTGTGAATTGAAGCGATCTCGGCCGTCTGTTCACCATTTACAACTCTCCTCTCCTTCTTCCTTCATTCTCCTGCTTCCCGACATCTCCTCCCTCTTCTCCCTTCATTTTCCTTCTGCTTCCTCTCTACTTTTTGATCGGCTGCTCGCCGAGCCGGCACAACTTCAGGTCGATTATAACCATCTGCGCCGATCAGGTCGATCAGGATGAAAGCATCATCACAAATCGTCATCGCCAATTCCTCTGATTGCCTGTGGCTGTAAGCTTCTTGATCTTTGTCCTTTTTTTTTGGCTTGAGGTCATCAAAGATTCATCCTTTTTTGATGGTTTTTCTTTCAGTTTACCTGGGATTTTGTATGTCTTGCTCTAACTTTGGTGACCAAGGTTTCATCAATTGAATGTATAATTTCCTTCCAATTTTGAAATAATTGTTGCGGATGTGAACAAATTAGGATTCCACTTATTTCTTTTTGTTTCTGGGTGATTTGGTGATTTGTTTCTGGGTTACACTTTGTTATTTATGTTATTCGCTTTCCCTGTGCTGTACTGCTACTTACTTCTCCCTTTGTATTGTTGCGAATGTGAACAAATTAGGATTCCTCTTATTTCTTTCTGTTTATGGGTGTTTTTTTTATTTGTTTCTGGGTAACACTTTGATATTGATGCTATTCGCTTTCCATGTGCTGTACTGCTACTTACTTCTCCCTTTGTGCCTAGGATTTAGGCCAGTCTATTCTGACTTCTATGAGGATTAGATTGTAGCGTGTTTAAATAAATTAGCTGACTTTACTTTTCCTGATTGTTTATTGCTTGTAGAGGTGTTCGGCTTATGGTGTGATGAAACAATTACAGTTGAGTTTTAGGAGGCTTAGTGTTTGCCCAATGGTGTGTTAAACCCGTTACATAAGTTCTGCTGTTCACCCGTCCAATTTCGGCTCCTCTGATCTCAACCACCCATCATCCCCCATTTACAACTCCTCCCCTCTTCTTCACCTTCCCCGTCTTTTTCCTCAGTTAAAAAATAAAGCATCTTAACAACTCGGTTCACTCTCAAAAACACACACTTCCATCTCTCTGTATCTCACTTCCTCCATCTCTTCCCTCTTTTCAGTTCACTGACTTACCCACTTAATATCACACCACAATGAGACATGGTGATGGAGATGATGACGGAAATTGATCAAAATTGGTACTGGTTTATGCTGTTCCTGGTATAAAGGCGGCGGAGACAACCATGATGATGTTTACGATGATAAAAAGTCTGGTAATTCCTCACTTTTTTGCTTGACCTTTTTCAGACCTAATAATTAATTTACAGTTTTGTTTTATGCCTGTAATTCATTACTTTTCGGTTTAGGATTGAATACAGTAGAGATTGCAGACTTTTTGATTGATCAATTTAGGGCACTGGTGATTATTAAACAGATTTGTGTAGGAGGTTTGGGGTGATGTGGATGTCGTTGGAACTCGGGTTTTTGAGCAAATTCTATGTCTTTAAGAAGGCGATTTCGTGTGTTTAAGGTTCTTAGTTTGATTTCTTTATATTTGTGTTTCTGGGTGAGATTAGGCCGTGATGACCCTCCATAATGATGATTGCATCAATTGACCGTCCACATATCGCATGACTATTTTTACAGCTACATGAAGAATCTCACTAATGAATTATGATAATTATAATCAGCATTTGTGTCAAGTTCTATACTTCAATAAAAGCCGAGCTCTTCAACAGCAATAGACACAAGTCCCACAAGTGTATGGCAATCAGCAATCACAAATGACACGGTAATATGGAGTTTTTACAAACCATGCTATTGCTACATTGCAAAGGGATGTTGTCTGTCACTACTACGACGCAACGTAATGTATTATATTGCAGAGATAAACTGTCAATGATGCATATTGCTGTTTCAAGTGTTATCCTACTACCTGTGTATAAGATAATGGGCGAAATTATTTTTAGAATATTACATTAAAATAAAAACCATCAAAAAAAGGATGAATCGTATAGCAATACCTGATTAATGAGAGATGCGTGCTTTGGACCGAGCAGGCCCTGGAACTGCCACAACCCGGCGAAGCTGCACTTGTTGTAAGGAACAAAAAAAAAAGATAGATCAAGAAGCTTATAATCACAGAAAAACAGAGGAATATTTCTTAAGAACACTTACATCTCCCAGTTTGTCATTGCCAATTCTCGTGGGAACATGTCTCTTACCAATCTGTAAGTTCTTCTGCCTCTCATATCCTAATTCAATTGGGAGCGAGTCTTGTATGACATAGCATCACATGTGAGAAAGTGAGACTTACATTTCTTCCTGTTTTTACTGTTGTCCCAGGCCAAGAAAGTGGAACCCTTGTGTAATTGGTTCCCATGATCTATATGAGCACCCCCACATCAACGATCTAGCTTACATGCCTGCAACAAAGAACGGTCAATTTGGGTTCAGTCTCTTGGTGGGTGGTTTCTTTAGCCCCAAAAGATGTGAAGAGGCGATACCACTTGACGCTTGGGTCTCAGCGGAAGATGTGGTTCCTGTGTTCAAAGCTGTACTTGAAGCTTTCAGGGATCTTGGTTTCAGAGGAAACAGGCAGAAGACCAGAATGATGTGGCTTATTGATGAACTCGTGAGTATACTTAATCTTCCTAGGTGTTCCTAGGTCTGTTATCACCTGTTACTTCATTCTGCCCATACTTCATGGTACTAAATATCGGTTTCAGCCTTGACTGCGGAGTCTCTCATGGCATGGTCTCAATCATTGTGTATGGTATTATCTCTGGGGCAGAGATATCTTTAATTAGCTATAGCAACTTAGCAAGTACAGACTCATCATATGAACAAATCCTAACCACTATAAATGTGTGAACATTGCTTTCCTACTTACCCAAACAATTGCAAAAATAAAAGGCTCCTTAAGAATTGTGTTCTTAGGAACAGTGTCAAATCTGAAGTGTCCAACCCATTTTCCTTTGATCGCAGCCGCCCATCCTCTTATACAAGCACCTCACCTTTTCCTCCCCTTCTCCTTCCTGAGTCCCCTCACTCAACTCCCTCATAAAAAATCGGCCTTGTCAAACCTCGACCAAATCAATTGCTTCAATTAGGAATTAAATCAATATGGGTGTTGATGATGCCGGTGATGATGCCGATGCCGATGACGATGCTCATCAACAAAATTAATTGCTTCAAAAGGGGTCAAAATCAATAGTTTTTATTCTAATTAAATTAAAAATGGTGATGATGATGCCGATGATGATTCTCATGATGATGGCGATGACAATTGTGATGAAAGGTCCGGCTATCAGGTTTTTAAACTATTTTTGTTTGGGTTTTTATGTTCTATTGAGGATTATTTACTTTTGTTTCAATCAGGCATGTTTGTTCAAGCGATGACAATTTTTTTTTTATGTGTCTTGGGCTTGGATAATCTAGAATGTAAGTATGTATAGCCTGCAATTTATATTGGTTCTGCTTCGCTTTGGGGATTGCTTGTGTTAAGAGTAGTTGTTACGGGTCTCCTTGGAGAATTCAATTCCATACACAAGAGTAATACCGTCCTCTACCCCTTTAGCTTTCCTTGATCACCATCAATTCCCTTTTTTTTTTCTTGTACTTTGACCTTCATTACCCGTAACAGCAGTTACCCCTAATCGAGACCTTAAAAGGTTGTCTTTTAAAATTGAATATCAAATGATTTATTAGCTATATATGCAAGATTGCTAATCTAATTGATGTTTGTAGTTAGTCCGTTTGTTCTCTTGCTCATATATTCATTTCATTTCGAATGTGTGTTTCTGCACGATTTGTTTGATCAAATCAAGAAAAGGGACCGTCTTGTTTACCGTTTAGTTTGTACCCACGATTGTTTGATCAAATCAAAAGAAGGGACCGTCTTGTTTACCGCTATCCCAACTTCTTCTTTTTTTCACCATCAACCATTTCAGTTTATAGAGGAAGTGTAGGACTTTATCAGTTTTGTCAACTAAGTGAGTCATTACCTCGATCATTTCAGGTACTTGTACTATTACTTCGTTGGTTTCTCAGTTCTGCAATGGTTAAAATTATCGGGTTTATGCGATTTTACAATTCCAGAATCTCAGGAAGTTTAATACTATGATGCACTGATCAGGGGTCTCAGATTATTGAGTTATCCTGCAATGATATTTATTTTCAAGAAATGATCTTTATTTTGTTACATTAATCGGGTTTATGTGCTTTTTATAATTCCACCATCTCAGGAAGTTTAATAAAATGTGGTGGAAATCCTTGGGGATAGCTTGGTATAGAACTCGATCCATGCTTTCACAGGATATGAAATTCCACTGCTTCAGTTGACTGTACAAAAAATGTAGGCTTTGGGAATGTGTGTGTGTGTGTGTGTGAAATTTTTGAGGTTTCTTGTATCATCTTACCTGTCAATTATTCTTTTTATTGGAAATGTATGTGATTATGACATTTATGAGCGGAGTATTCTTTGTTGTCCGATGTGTTTTATGTGTTGGAATTGTTGTTTTGTGGAAGTTTAATCTCAATATGTCTCAAATGTAGAAGGACGAGTGCTAGCTGCTACTGCCGCTGTTTCCTTGAGAGGAAAAGCACAATACTTGGCATCACTAGGAAGAGGCAATGCATCTGCTTTATGGTTGTCATCTGCTTTGGCTTTGCCTGTAGCAGGTATGGAGATTTTGTGCTTGTGTGACTTGTTATTGCGAGCGAAATCAATTGTGGTATTTTTAATTTGTTTTCGCGTAAAGTTGAACTTGAAATTCATCTACTAAACTGTTCTCTTTATGTAGTTAAATGACAGCCATTCTTATTTATTTTTTGGGTAGAATGTAAAATTCTCATTAAGCTCGGAATAAAACTTATATTATCGATGGATTACAATTGCAACAACACACGATCTATTAACTTTCATCATTTCCTTAACTAAGACATTACAATGCGAGTGCCATTCTACTTAGCCAACCTCTATTGCTCCTTGTTATGCTCTCAGGTTTCAGTATCTTCAGTCTAAATTTAACAGCTTCCTGAATAGTGCGCAGTATCAAGTGAGGGGCCTTGACTACCCCATCTACTCGTGCAACATTTCTTGCTAACCATATGTAGTATATTAAGCTAGCAATGCTAGCCATGCATATCTGTTTGCGTAGTAGACTTCTACTTCGCCAGTGCAACATCCAATCTAGCATAGGACCAGTCCATCTAATCTGCAGCCAGTCAGTAACCAAAGCAAGGCATTTGCTACTAAAAACACATTCAAAGAAGAGATGCTCCTGGTTCTCCTGTTTTTCACCACATAAATAGCATACTCCATCATTTAAGACCCCAAATTTCTGCAATCTCAGCTTGGTAAGCAGTCTATTTCTTGCATACAGCCAGTTTATGAAGCAGACTTTAGGCAGACTTAACCTGTTCCACACAAAAGGGAACCAGCTGACCTTTGCAACAGGCCCTTGAATCCAATCATAAGCATCTTCAACTGAGTAGTCATGATCAAGCCAATGATGCTCAAGGAATCCCTCCCTCAATTTGTTCTTCACTTTACAGAATTGTCTCCAAGTCCAACTAGAATTCACAGTAGGATTATAGGACCGCCAGTCCTTTTGCTTAATGTAGATATGGTGCACCCATTTAATCCAAAGGTTGTCCTTCTTATTGGCAATCCACAAAGAGTACTTGCCAATAGTGGCAATGTTCCAGTGATAGCTATGAACCAGCCCTAGCCCTCCCTGTTCCTTAGCTAGACAGCAATGATCCCAAGCCACAGCTGGTACTTTATGATGATCATCAGTGCCAGACCAGAGATAAGTTCTACATATTCTGTCAATTCTATTGAGGATGCCTTTAGGTAGAAGGAAAATCCTTGCCCAGTAACAATGTAACTGAGACAGCACACTTCTAACTAATACTAGTCTGCCAGCATAACTCAGCTTCTTGGTGATATGTTATTATTTGGTCGCATTTATCACTTCTTTTCTATGAGTTTTATGTCGTTTTGCATAGGTTTGCGTGCCCATAAGGCCGCTTTACCCTCCATATTCCTATGCTATGACCCACCGTCTCATTTTGCAGGACTAGAGTCGGGATGGGAGGAATTGGAGGTGAAATGACAAAGGAAAGAAACAAAGAAATGAGAAGAGAAGATGAAGTATTGCTGAAGAGGAGCTCCCAGACGGTC
>JAGPOY010000069.1:0-33477 GCA_018983105.1 Silene uniflora | reverse complement strand
GAGAGAGGGAAACGAAAGAGAAAGAAGAAGCCAGAGCCAGAGCCAGAGCCAGAGGTCAGGCTTATGGGTCATGCAGTATTTGCGTATGGCTGGGCGTCCAAAAAGGGGAAGACATCATTTCCATACATGAATTCCTATGGCCGCAAGCACAAAGATGAGGGTCATGAAGTATGTAGAGATATTGATGCGATCTACGAGGTGTATACCCCCCAGATTCTATTTGAAGAACAAGGTTTTAGGTGCTTAAATACGAAGGCGGGAGCGGAGGAGAAGGCAAGTGGAGATGAGGCGGAGAAGGAAGATGGAGTAGAAAACGTTGTTGAATTAAAGCCTGTGAATGCCATTGTTGATGATTTGGGGGAGAAGGAGAAGGAGAAGGCGGGAGCGGTGGAGGTGTTGGAGAAAGCAAGTGGAGATGAGGCGGAGGAAAAAGATGGAGTAGAAAGCGTTGTTGAATTAAAGCCTGTGAATGCCATTGCTGATGATTTGGGGGAGATCGTTTCTGGAATTAATTCAGTCTAGGGTTTTGGTTGGTATAAACAGGGGTTTTAAGTGAATTTTTTGAGGAAATTGCTTCAGTTTGACGCTGCTACCATCCCGGTTAAGGTGCTGTCTATGTTTGCAAATTAGATAGTCATGGACTGATGGCCTCATGGGTTGGGTTTTTGGGACATGCAGTGTTTGGTTGAATCGTCAGGACTTTAGGATTTTATTCTTAAATTAAATTTTTGGTATGGTATGTATTAGCCCTTTCTTCTAGGAGCGGAAAATGTATGCATTCCATGGTTTGGGTATTTCGTAAAAGTAGCAGGCTTTGTAGCAGTGCAACAGTCTGTGTTCAGTGTTCCTTTAACTTCTGTTATTCGTACATTAATTCATCAATTGATGGTGTTATGGCTGGGTCAAGAATGAAGTTTGCTAATGAATTTGAGCAAATGGCTCACTTACGCTTCTTGCTGCCTGAAAAAGGGTGGACGACTAACGCACTGGGTTAAACCTCAACCGGGACTATAATGCAGACACCGCCAGCATGAGTTAGTACTCTTAGTAGTGTCCAACAGGCAAAACTATCAGTACACGCTCTCATACCAAGTGTCGATTGCATGAAGTAATATGAATCATCTGAGAACATATAACAAAATTCGTTGTAGACTGAGTATTTTGAATACACACTCGATATCCTACAGTATAAAACAAATTTTCTACAAGCAATTTACGTTACAGTAGTAAAAATCCAGTACTCAGTTAGTCCGAGAATTCAGAATATAACTAAGCATGAATTCAACAAGTTTGACCATCATGGCCATGGAGAATTGCGGCTCTTGTGCACAAGGCAATAGAGTTCGACCATCATGTCCCTCAATTAGCTTAAAGCAAAGGGCAACTGGACTCAAGCTGACCTCGTGTAGGTGGGTGCGAAGTGCGAACTACCACGTGTACCTCGGGATTTCACTCTGTCGTACTATCGAAGTGCCCTTCAGGTCCCCAGACTGAGGTTATACGTCAAAGAAAGAAGAACCTGCTTGCGCAGCTTGGATACTCTTCCAAAGGTAGCTAAACAGGTGAACTCCCTCGTCCCTGGCAAGGATAACTGCTGCTGATTCCACCATTACCCAAAAAAATATATTAGCTGGCAGCAGCTAACACATCTCCATCAGTCTCAACCTCATCTAACCCCTTCACACTCATTTCCGAATAGACTATCTCAGCCTCATCTGGCATCCCCTCGCTTTTAAGCCCGCTAATGAGCTCATTGCGTAGATTGGCATTCAGGAGAAATCCCATGTCAACCATTTCTCTGTACCAAGCATATGCGGCATCAAAATATTTCAGTTTGCAGTTTCCTTCGATCAGTATCGTGTAAGTGTCCTCTTTCAGAAGAATTCCTCTTGCCTTCAAATCGTTCACGAGATCCACTATTTTGGTTGGTCTCCCACCTTGAAATGGCCCATAGTGCCTTCATGTCACATTATCATGCCCAATTCCCCAGTTTATCATCTAATCGAACAAAGATAACGATTTTCCGATGTCTCCATGCTCAGCGTACGAATGAATAAGGGCATTATATACGACTCTATCTGGACTTAGACCAAACTCTAACATCTCTTTGTAAATTTTATCCACAATCGACAGCCCTTCATTGCTGCTTACCAAAACTAGCAAATGATATGCAAGTAAAGTTGGTTTAATGCCTAATGTCTTCATCCTTTCATACAATTCTAAGCATTTTGAGATCTTCCCTGCGCCATAAAACCCATGTATCAGAGAATTATACGTGATTACGTCAGGAGCAAGGCCTCTATCGATAATTTGCTGAAGGTAATCTTCAGCTTCTTCTAATTTTCCCTTCTTGCATAGTCCATTAATGAAAGAATTATAAGTCACTATTGTCGGAACAACATTGTTTTTCAACATCTCATCAAGTACACCAAAAGCAGCCCGTAATTTTCCCTTTTTGCATAGGCCAGTGATGAGCATGTTATACGTCTGTGCGTTTGGTGTAATTCCTCTTTCGATCATGTCACCAAAAACAACCTCAGCTTCAAGAAGGTTCCCATCTTTACAGAGATTATTGATGAGAACACCGTAAGTTACCACAGTTGGCTTCAAGCCACTGTTCGAAACATCTCTGAAACATTTGATTTCTTCCATAACCATCAACGAGAATGAGAATGTTGTATGTCTCCACAGAGGGAGAAACACCCTTTTCTCTCATCTTCTTTACCCAATTCTCCGCCTCGTTCATGTTTCCAGATTCACAGAACTTGCTGATCACAGAATTAAACGAGACACAACCTGGTCTCACCGCAACACTCTCCATCTGATTCAAAACAGAAAACACTTTCTCCATATTATCCACTGCACAATACGCTTTCAGGATCGTGTTAAAAGCCACCTCATTCGCAACCCCATTCTCCACTAGCTTACTCAAAAACTTCTCAGCTGTTTCCAGTTTAAGGGGAAAATATCAAGTGTACGCTTTTCGATCCCATGGTCCATCTTAAATATGTAGTGTACGTTTTTCGATCCCATAGTCCATCTTAAATACGTATTGTACGTTTTCCGATCCCATGATCCATTTCACCACTTCTTCACTATGTATACTCTTTCCAAAATCACAATTTAATTGTACCATCTTTGATTCCATGCCTCCCAATAGCTCAAAGCTTTGTTCGCAGCACAACGTGTAATGTTTCACACATAAGTTTGAGTACCAGGGCCGGTTACGAGTGTGTACAACCCCTTCATTTGAACAGGACACCCGAATTTTGGGGGCCCAATTTCTTGAAATGCGATAAACTTATATTGTTATATAAAACCCGTTCAAAATGTTTATGTCAAATGTTTGTAGCTGAGTTGGTACTAGTGTGAGTTTCCCTTCACTTGGTCTTGGGTTCGACTCCTTTCAATTTCAATCACATTTTATATTTTGTACTAAAATTTTTATTTTTAAGAAAATATAGTTATTTTTTGTTCCTATCTTATTTTCTTATTATTTTCTCATTATATTTCATGTGTTAAGTATACCGTATACTATACAAATTTTTAACTTGATTGTACCAATAGCATATTTATTGGATCGATATTAATAATAAAACAAAATTAACATAGTAAAATGTAATGCATATTCAATAAAACTTTTAATAAATGTAAAAGTTTAAGAATAAAATATTGGATTAGAATTTGATTAATGATACAAATTTCACATAAAATTTTATTGAATAATACGAACTTGTTTTGTACGAGTAAAGTAATATAAAAAAATATTTTAAAATTTATACCAATTAGTATTTAAAATTATTTCAGGGCCACATTTTAAAATTTCACACAAAGCCTCGAAAATGTCCCAAACGGCCCTCAGTTTGACCATATCCATAATATTGCTCATTCCTACCATTCCAACAAAGCCCAAAGAATCACCATCATCCTCCCAGCTTCATCCCCTTTCATACTCGTCATAACTCCTTCAACCCCAATCATATACAATGCCGAAACAACACCCCCTTTCATGTTCATCAAAACCACACACAATCCCATATAATCTCGTATATTTTGAGCAGAGGAACAATGAAACAAAGCATGAACAACAGTTTTGACATATCTAGGGCACCGCTGCAAACGAGGATCCGCTTCTTTAACCCTCAATTTCGGGCCAAATAATATGCCCAATCTTGTCCCAAAAGTACTTTGGGTTTTTTGGGCCAAAATAAAAGGCCCAAGTCCCAATGCTTGGACCGTCTAGTAATCTCTAGATTAAACCAACAAAATACACTAATCGAGACTAAATGGATCTGATATCCTAACCAGTATAACCTATTAACCTGACTCAAATAAGTACTCCTTTCAAGCACTAGAGGTCCCCTAGGTCTATCTTAGGTAGTACCATTTATATTTTTTTTAGTTTAACTTTTTTGTAAATGTGTACTCAAAAACTTTATACTAAAAATTCACGATATTTAAAATAAAACTCAAATGATAACGGTAATGGGTGAGCTAATCCATGGGCTACAGCATTACCATACTATTGGAAAAATTAAATTAGCAATATCAAGGACTATTCTACCCAAGCAATTTATCCAAATTCCACAGTTTTATCTTTTTATCTTAGTCAATTTCTCGACTTTTCCCACAGTTTCGAATAACCATTCCCAATCCGTTCCCCATCTCTCCCAAAACAACAACGTTGACATTAACTTCCACGTTGCTTTCTTCGACTGCGTCCGGATATAGAAATTCAAGTGCTCTTGAAAAGGTGCTTCTTGCTCTGGGAAGAGAATAGAGATAAACCTTACTCCTTAACTGCCCTTTCTAATTTCAGTGCGATGCGAATAGCTTCTTTCCTACCCGTTACACTTGTCGTTCCTTTCTCTTTATGTAGTGTAGTCCAGGGCAAGGTACCGAGTAAAGGAAGGTGCTCCCTCTATTGTTAAGATTAATGGTCTTTTAAGAATAAGACCTTTTGGTTTTCTCTTTAATTTCCCTACTCCCTATTAACTAGCTAAGCCTATAGGGAAATCAAACTATCCCTTGTCCCCGACTTAGCTCTTCCTGCCAGTCGAGTCATTTCATCCGTCTCCTTACCGCGGTGTGAGGGTACGTCCCAAACTATTCATTACGAAAGGCCAACCATTGCTTGCTTGTCTCAGACAAAGGAAGATGCCCATCTTATATATGGTAATTACGAGCATATTTGGACTAACTTGTTGAAAAAGTAACAGTGTGGCAAATATGCTAGTTAATAATGCATGTAATAAAATTCTTTTATGAAATAGTACTCCTGACTTACAACTTGTCACCAACAAATTAAGAATATAAGTATACAACCAAATTCAACCAAATCGAAAGTATGTAGAAGGAATGATTGACTCCTTTTTAGACGTGAGAGCGAAGTCAGACTTTGGAATCATGTATGCAAAGTAGCAAACAAGAGAGCTCCCTCACTACCTTATTTGGGAGGACCGTACTCCTTACACTTGAACTATTATAATATTCTATTTAGTGGATTAGATTTAAGTGTAAAGAGGACGATCCTTCTTGAGGATACAAGAATTTTTCGTATGTGAATATACGATGTCAAGGAACTCCTCCCACATTCTGTATACTTTATCCACCTCAGACTTACCTACGCACCACACTAATCCATCCTTAACAAATGTTGACCAATTACGAAATGATGTCAACTAAATAGTTTATTAACTGGTATGTAGAGTTATGAGTGGTGATAGTCATAACCTAATTAAGTTCAGATCTCGTCAGCAACATATTGCCTTTATAAACTCCTAAATTTTCACCCTAAGAAAATATTAATCAACCTAATCTTTCTTAAGCTTGAGTGCTACTCGACCATTCCAAAACATATACAAGTATATTTTTTTGGCATGCATCCTATAATAAGGTTTTAATTGGAAGAAAATTATGTGCTCCTAAACGTTTTTTAAATCTGTGTAAAGCACAAACACAAATATTTAACAAGGCGGAGAGACTAGGGATGCGATGGTGCATGTCAATTAGAGGTTGCTAAAAATGACACGATAAGAAAATTCAACACAAACCTGACACCAAATTAATAGGTTTGGGTTGAGGTTTAATGATCCATATATGTAAGTGTGTTGACACGGATACGACACAAATTTTAATTAGGTTGAATTTGTGTTAAAGGATTAGCAATCATTTTCGGATGACACAAACACAAATCCAACACAACCCAATATGTTTGGTAGGCCTAATGTTAGCAAGTATATTATTATTGGCCTAATTAACATGCCTAAAGATAACCAGTAAAGTCTTCCTTGCGACAAATACATGTGTGCTTCTAATGGGCCAAGTTCTCCCATTTGGATAGATAAGACAAAGTATAGAAAATTCCAAATTGCTTGTCTTTTCCTATCGACGTGGGTAATACTTGACCCGTTGTAAGTTTGCGACAACTATCCGTCATGAGAATTTGTGAAAGATAACAACCCAAAACTAAAGAAAGACAACAAAGCAAGTAAACCATACTACAAGAAACAAGAGGTAGCCCTACAAGTAGATTTTGCGAATACGAAATGCTAAATTTGGGCAGATGATCATGAGACACATTTAGCATGTGTACTAATGGTGTAGGGTTAAAAGTAATCCACATGATACAATCCTACTTTGATGTGACCTACTTGTATAAATAAAGGATGACTAATTAAAAGAATTGAATTAATGAATTAATAAGTTTAATTGAAATCATCATATCTTATTGTTAATTATCATGATTTGGGCATTTAGTAAATCAAATTGAATGTGATAATAATCAGTAAATATTATTGCTACTTTTTGAGAAGTCACACTTTACATGCTAACTAACCTGTAGCAAATCCTTAATTTAGGAGTAACTTACGACTATATGAAGCCTAGCTAGGTAGGGTTATTTCTCTAGATAGGTTACAATTTTCTGAAAGAGAAGATACGAAAGACGAACAATTTCAGCTAGGATATACGGGTATATAATGATGTGAAGAAAACCACCAATATATTCTCACATGTGAGAGTCCCACATTGATAGAAGAGGAGAGGAGTTACCACTTTATAAGGCAAGGGGCTACTCCCTCTAATGCCAATTGGTTTTAGAGTGGAACCTCCTTGACCTTATAAAGCGGACTTTCTCTCCTCCGTCCGGGCGCGGCCCAGGCCCGTTACATGATTTAACAAATGATATACAAGTAGGAGAAACATGAGAAAAGTTCATAGATTTTAGCTACACATTTTAAAATTTGCATGCCAAAGTACGAGAATATTAAGGGGGTAAACTGTAGTCTAAGTATTATTATCTTAACCACTAAATTTTTGAATCAATCTTAACCGCTAGACAAACAGATGTATTTTCCGCTGAATCATACACAAGTATATATTTATCGAATTATTCTAGACAAAACCAAAATAACAACTTTAATGCCTTATTAGGCCATGTTTTTTTGGGTTGAATGTAGTTGAATTGAACTGAATTGATTGGATTGAGTTGAAGTGAGCTAAACTAAACTGAATAGAATTGAAATTTGAGGAGATAAATAGATTAGAGCTGAAATAAGCTGAGTTGAACTGAAGTAGGCTGAATTAAACTGAGTTGAATTGAAATGAGCTGAAATTAAGTCGAAAAGAACCCAAGCTTAAAATTGTGATAGCCATCTAACAACTTTATTATCAAAAGTGCTTAAAACAGTGATGACATATGCCATCATTTTATCCCCAACCAATTCAAGTTAAATTATTAATTTGAGTCAAATTTTGAGAGTGTAACACATAAAAAATGTGAATAAATGAACTTTATTTAAGGCTATAAAAACAAGTAGACTGCATGAAGCAACTAAAATCACTGACTCTTCTTATTAATTCTCTCTATAACTTCTTTTTCTTTCTTACATGCAACTATTTATTTTTTGCCATCTGTTTCATCAATTTTTGACACATTTTTCTACCTCTTTGTCAACCTATTTAAACTTCTTTATTTCCCACAATTCTTACAAAATAAAAATTTTAAAATATATATTCACAAATTAAATTTCTCTATATTTTTCACTGAAAAGTTCCTTTTTAATTATATAAAAGAAATTAATTTTCTATTACTTTAATTTGTGTGTTTATTGGCTGTTGAGAAAGGGCAAAGAGAACATATAAAATGGTGACAAAAAAGCTTGTTAATGAATCTACTATTGTTGGCAATGCATCTCAGGTAATATTTGACTATAGAATTATTGTTTTTCCATGTTATTTTGCTTTGTTTATTACAATTTAGTGATGATTGTGTATTTGCCATTTGCATAGGATTTTTTTTTTCTATCCCTATTATTTTCTGGAACAATTCTTATATAATACTGATTTACATAAATATGTAAAATTAAGTGATTATTTACCTAAAACTCCTGATCAGTAAAATTAACCGATTCTTATATAAAACCGTTTTACATAATTAGGGCATTAAGATTTTTCGCTATAAGGTTTTGCTATGTGATATTGTAGAACCGATTTAATTTACAAGAGACTTACTCTAATTTCTGTGTATGTCTTTAATGGATAGTTGCACAATAGTTTACTGTAAAACCAGCGGTGAAGCGATGGGGTTTAACTGGTGTTAACCCTCATTGGAAAATGAAAAAACTATAACAATTAAAGTTAAATTTGTGAAATTTTTTTCAGGTTTAACTTATAGCATTACTCGTTTGCTATAGGTGAAATTTTCTGCCTCCTAATTATAAATCCCGACTCCACAACTATATAAAACCAACTAGTGTTGTCCTTCTCAATTCTCAACCAAGAAATTAAACAACATCCCCGGAAAAAAATCGTCTTTCGAAAAAAAATATCTACGCGTCGTGTTACTACGCTCGTTTAAAGGCCAATGAAGAAGATTTGAGCAAAGTAGCAAAAGTAGTTTAAAAGTTAACGAGGATGTATGGGATTGGAAGTAATTGCCTCATAAATACTCAAATATAAAATGTTGTTAAACACGAGTTAGCTCACGTGGTAAGAGCTCTCTTATTTCAACCGTAAGTTGAAGATTTGGTTCTTACCAGCGATAATATAGTACACTCATTTGAAACAAAAAAAAAAATTGTCAATGAATATCTTCTCATAAAATACTTCGAAGATCAGCAGATGGTGCATCCAAAATGGTAATATTTGTCGATGAATTAACTCCTTGATTCGCAAGTCAGTCGCTTGCTCTATTTGTGTCACACAATCATACCTCCGTCTTAATCAATCAATATAGTATAATACTCCGTAGTTGTTATAACTTATACGGTCGCACCATACCATCATCCTTTTACTACAATTAGGGTTGATATTTGTTGGGATTGAGTTGATGATAACTTGTTAGTTGTTATTACACCAACTTAAATATCTATAAATATTTGATTCTATTTAATTACACGCGTACTTGAATTAACTCGGCAATAACTTTGTCAATAAATTATGAGACGGTTTTATAAATGATTTTTAGGGTCGCCCTTCTCGTTAGTACTTTCAACTTATTACTAAAGTTATGAATTATGATGCGAATTGCCAAGTCTAGCGTTATATTTACTCTCAAAAACATTTTTACTTGCAATCATATTATTATGACATTGGTTGGAAAAAATGTCTAGTATAACATACACCAATTCAACAATTTATAATGTTGTAATTTTGTGGTGGGGCATTTAATTTGGATTTTATAATTAGCAATCACCAAAAGTCCAAAAGTGTGCTACAAGGAGTGACATAACAAAAGCATGGATCATCAATAAAAAGGGGCTAAACGAAATCTAGTTCATATAATTTAGAAATTTTAGTGGATTATCCTAGTAAATTCAATATTTGATGATTTGTAATTTCATGTTTAAGTTAATATCTTGCACAAATCCTTACACTTCGTATTAATTGTCAGTGGCGGAGCCAGGATTTATAGTTAGGAGGATAAAAAATTTCAGTTGGGCAAACAAATAATAACATAATGTAAACTTGAAAAAGTCTGAAATTTTAACTAAAACTTTAGAATATTTTCTTGGGATGCGTCCCAGCGTCCCTGCTAATCTCCCCTAAATAAATCAGCCATTGTTAATCAGGCGATGATAAATGATTTTGATATCAAGTATCGACTTAATTACTCGTTTAACTCGTTTGGTAGCAAAAACTACTCGTTATACACTATATATGTTGGTTTGATATAAGTTAGTTTTTTTATTTTTTTTTGTGAACGAACCACCTAAACATATTGACGGGATTTCAATTCTCATGAAAATCATGATGTGTAAATTGACCAACAAAATTATTTAATATCCGTATATTTCAACCAAAGTAATTATCAAATCATTTTGTAGAATACTTAGAGTAAAAGGTGAATTATAATTCGTCCTTTCCGCGATATAAAAGTTTTAATCTTACACATTACACTTATACAAAAAGTTTGTCTAAAAACATAATCCTAGTTGTTCCCAACTTCCAAGTGTGAATGACAAAATCACAATCTACCATCATCATTAATCCTTCTCTTTATCCTATTAGGTCAAAGAAGATCACATTTATTTTAAGCAAACTATCCTTGAATTTAATGCATTTCCATGAAATTAGTAAAAGGGTATGTAGGAGGATTAATATAAGGCAATATAAACTTCACTAAGAGCAATAGCAATAGTAGAACTTTATATAAAGTTCTTCACCTGCCATGTCAAAATACACCATTTCTAATTTTTAAGAACTTTTAATCACAATAAAAGAACTTTATATAAAGTTCTTAATTGGAAAAAAACTATAAAATGAATAAATGTTAATTGGGTTATTCACATTTTACAAAGTAATATTTATTGGTTTTTATTTTAGAACTTGAAATTTAAAAATAAGAACCAACTTTAAAATGCAATAGAAGAACTTTTAAAATAAAGTTCTTGGTAACAACCCCAATGCTAAGAACTACTATTGCTATTGCTCTAACTCTCATTCCTTTTTTATTTGAACAATATTTTACCACAATCATAGCGTGTGCCTTTATGACACACATTGACACACGTTAGACAAACCGTATTTATAAATACATTAATCGTCCTTTTGCAACAAAATGTTGTTCATTTCAATGAAACATTTCATTTGATACAAATAAATGTTGGCATCAAGAGAAGAGCTAATTAAACTTAATCAACCACAGGATGATAGTGGTAGCAGTCGAAGCGCCACGGATAAATGGAATACTTACACCAAGGACGGGTCTCTTGATCGCCATGGAAAACCGGCAATCAAAGGACGGACCGGCGGGTGGAAATCCGGCATGTTACTCCTAGGTAAAACCCCTCTCCTCATACGTAAAAAATAATTTCATCTAATTGTGTTTTTCAGTCGACATAAAATATTTAAAATTGTTACGGAGGCGTATTGGACAAACTTTTCAGTGCTGAAGTCAGGATTTTCAGTTAGGAGATAGAGCAAAAAATTTCAACGGAAATGAGTAAATATCACAAGATAAATTTGAAAAAAGTTCAAAAATGTAACTAAAAACATCAATTTTTTCATTTTCCAATGAGGACAAGCGCCCTTGCCAGCCCCTTCTCGCTCCACCACTCGAGCCGTAGTAATAATAAACTCGAAGAACTTAGGATGTCACCGAAAGATAAATTAATCCACAATACAATAAGTACAACCAAAAAATGATTAGTTTTTGTCCATTATTCAAGATTAAAGAAAAAGAAAAAAGGCATTATACTTTACTAATTATCTTTTACATAAATCATAATAATCATAATTTGATATGGTATAAGATCTTTTATACTTTTAGGATCAAATAATAATTATAATTATGTGAATTTTTGTACTTGTGTTGTGAAAACACCTTTTTATTTTGTCTAGGGGACCCTTTGTATCATTTTTTGTTGTCAATAAATCATCATAATTTTAACATGCGTTATTATGAATTTGTTTAATTATTTTGTTATTTGTATTATTATTAGCCCACAATCATATTATTAATTTATTATGCTTGTTAGTGGTATGTAGACAATTTCTTTTTATGTTCAATTTATTCATGATTAATTTGATAAGCACCTCTAGTGTTAATGGCTAAGACTATTACTTTTGTATTATAAATTATCATGCGGGAAAATGTAAACTTTTGTCAAGAAAAGAAATTGATGTAGAAGATTGGAATACAATCTCTTTTTATTAGTGATCTTTGTTGATCTATCTAAAAGTAAAATTGGCAATGGGATTAGTCGGTCATATAGGACAATAAGCTAAGTTTTGTTTTAAATCGTCTTAAGTTAAACCTCTGGCAACTCGATCTTCTTTTAGTTTATCCTTATTTTAAATCGGTTGCGAGTGTTGTCTTAAATTAAGACGGTCTTGACCAAGTATAGTATTTGATAATATGTTATGACTACCTTTTGAGTCAAGTTCGGTTTGGTTCAGGTCAGCTATTTGCCTATTTTAGGTGTCGTCCTAGCACTTCCCTTAACTTATTGATATTATTTAATTTGGTTACTTCGATATTAGGTCGATAATTGCATGTTGAACTGTTACTAAATCAAAATATTTGATCTTATGTTTATTTATATGGTTAAGGAACACATTAATCTCAGTTAAAAGATTACTAATAAGCTAAATCATGGTCGAATTTTTTATCGGGTCATCCAGTTACCGGGTTAGGAATCGAGATAAAGGTACAATGGGTCGGGTTTGGATTAGGACTCGAGCAAATCGGGTTGTATGGAAAGTGTCAATTCACATGTCAAATTCGGGTCAGGACATTTTTGGACTCGATCCTTAAAATCGTCCCCATTTTACTTAATTCCAAATGTATGTCCTTTGATGGAGTAATAGCAGATTGTACACATGATGTTGATTTTCCCATTGTTGGTGAACATAGGGAACGAAGTATTGGCGACACTTGCCTTCGTCGGAGTGGAAGTGAACCTAGTGTTGTTCTCGAAATCCGTGTTGAGACAAACCAATGCAGAGGCAGCTAATACTTTTAGCATGTGGATGGGAGCTGTGTATCTATGCTCTTTGATAGGAGCCTTTCTTAGTGATTCCTACTTAGGAAGATATTTGACTTGCTTAATCTTTCAAGCCCTCCTTACAATTGTAAGTCGTTCCCTATGGTTTTTCTAACATGTGCTCTAACCGTGCCCTTAAGGCACACATTAATAATAAGCTAAAAAATTTGATTACAGACTCATATTTACCATAATATCGAAAGTACAATATAATAATTACCGGTTTAATTTGGTTCACTATCGATTGTAACTATGCAGGGTCTAGTGGCATGCTCTCTAATAACACAAAGGTTCCTACTAAATCCAGTTGGTTGTGGAACAATAGAGCAACAATGTGATCCTCACTCGCAATTCGAGGTGTCGATATTCTTTCTATCGATATATCTTGTTGCCTTAGGCAACGGAGCTGCTGAACCTGCACTCGCTACCTTTGGAGCTGACCAATTCGATGAGGAAGATCCTGAAGAATGCCAAGCAAAGACTTCGTTTTTCAGTTACTTTTATGTGGCCTTAAATTTGGGTTCTTTAATTGGGGAGACGATTTTGGTTTACATAGAAACAATGGGAGATTGGGTACTCGGTTTTTGGATATCAACTGGTTGTGGTGTTGCAGCTGTGATCTTGCTGTTTAGTGGGACACTAAGGTACCGACATTTCAAGCCTGGTGGCAATCCTATTTCGAGGTTTTTTCAGGTGATTGTCGCTTCGTTTAGGAAATTGAGTCATGAGGTTCCGCAACATGGTGAAGGGTTGTATGAAATTCAAGGAAAGGATGAGGAGAAGAATGGTGCTAGGAGACTGCTGCATTCCGACGGGTTCAAGTAAGTCGAGTCTTCTAATTGTTGTCAGTTGTCACCATGTTGTCTAAATAAGGTCGAGTCATAAATTCATAATCGGATCACTGGTTATCTTGAGTCGGTTTCAGGACTAGTAACAACGGGTTGGGTCGATTTTTGTTCAGTAATGTTCCATGCCCTGTCGCTTGTCGGAAATGAGTCATCTTTTTATCAGCTCTACTCATTGATCAAAATTTGTCATTAAACAACTTCATGGTTTTTGTGTACAACAGATTTTTGGACCGAGCAGCGATCATCACGCCAGCAGACGCGCCTTTCTTACCGGAGAAAACAGCAACAACAAACCCTTGGCATCTATGCACTGTAACTCAAGTTGAAGAAGTAAAATGCATCTTAAGGCTTTTACCGATTTGGCTATGCACGATTCTATCCTCGGTCATATTCATCCAAATGCTTTCTCTCTTCATCGAGCAAGGCGCTGCAATGAACACATCAATCGGAGCATTCCACTTTCCCCCGGCCAGCATGACCGCCTTTGACATTATAAGCACATCACTTTTCATCATCTTCTATGATAAGCTCATTCTCCCTATATATGTCAAGATCACTAAAACCAAGCCTAAGCCTCCTAGCGAGCTACAACGGATAGGGATCGGCCTAGGGATCGCTGTATTAGCGATGATTATAGCCGGGTTAGTCGAGATATTGAGGAGAAAGTACGCGATAATTAGTGGGTTTGACATTAGCCCTTTGAGCATCTTTTGGCAAACTCCACAGTATGTTCTTGTAGGAGTATCTGAAGCTTTTGTTTATGTTGCTCAATGGGAGTTCTTCTCGTCTCAAACGCCAGACGGGTTGAAGAGTATCGGGCTTGGGTTGCCGATGTCCTCAACTGCGATGGGAAGCTACTTATGTAGTGCTATTTTGAGTGTCGTGATGCACTTCACCACAAAGAATGGGCAGCCGGGTTGGGTTCCCCCGAATTTGAATGAAGGGCATTTGGAGCGATTTTTCTTCCTCTCCGCGGGTTTAACTACCCTTAATCTAGGGTTCTACATTTTCTATGCGAGGAGGTACAAGTGTATCTCGTTGGAGAAACGAGACTCGAATAGAGAATTGGAAGTTTTGCCGTAAGCTCGGACGAATTTGTCAGCTTTTGATAGTAGAGAATGTGTACCAAACTAAAAGCAAAAAAGAGTCCAGGACTTGAATAGATCTTGTGAACTGTTGGCAAGGAAATAGTTCAAAAAACACTTCATGATAATCCGTCTCGACTCGAGTTTTTTTACTACATTTGGTTTAAAGAATTTAGTCATTATTCTTGCTATTTGAGCACATCAATACGTTAAAATCTCAGTTTAAAGAGTTTTTGATTATCCCAAGGTTAGTTTCTTTCGTTTCTTATCAATGCATGTAAACAGAAGGGTAAATGATGCAGACAAGTTTAAATCTTTGGTTCCGGAATGGCGGAAACCGGTTGGCCTTTCAAACAACTTTACGAGTTAAACAGCAGTTTCTTGTACAATCTGGGAAACCACGTCTTTCTGAACATCAAAAACACTCGTCTTATTATTTTACCAAAACCGAAAGCTAAAATACATAACTTCCAGTAACTCGGAAACGGGCCTTCAAGGAACCGCTTTGGTGTAAACTATTATTGGTATCCAAGTATGTTAAACATTGAAATGTAGGACGGGAATCACTGAGATCGCACGCAATACAAGCAAGACATTGCTCATTTACTACAATTCTACAAATACAAGTGATTTATGATCTTGACAGCTCAATTTTTCCATAGAAGGCGCTTCTTACTTGGACATTTTAGCAGCGAGTTCTCGCACCAACTTAGCCGCAACCATTGCTGTCATACCGTCAACGGTGTCCCGTTGTGGATTGAACTCAACCACGTCTGCTGCCACAATATCACCTTGAAGATTATGGAGTATGTTGAGAACATCCCGGAAAGACAGACCTCCAGGCTCAATGTGAGAGACACCGGGGGAAAATGCAGGATCCAGACAATCCACATCTATCGATATGTACACTCCCTTCACACCTTCACCCAGTTTCTATAGTATGAGGACAATACGACATTGGTTAAAATGGTGCTTAAGAAATTGTTAACAGCACAAATCGTCCCCTATTAGTCAGGCGCATAAAAATATACACACAAGCAGAAGAACAAAAGACATGATAAGAGGCTAATACCAAGTTTTCCAGGAAATCACGGTCTTTTGAAAATGTTCGCATTTCAAATTGCTCCACTCCAAACTTCTTCCCTTGCTCGCGGCCTTCTTTGTTAATAGATCTTATACCTACCTGAAAAGTTAGTACAATATTAGATTGGCCTTCTAGATTTACCCAACGCCAACAGCAATTCAACAATACATGCAGTCAGGCAAATGTACCAAGGTACATCATTGTTACTAAGAAAGACGAAACAATTACGAACATGACCCAATAAAAAAACAAAACCTCAAAGGATTTACGTTATTCTTCTTAGTATCTTTGAACAGGACTAAAAGCTTAATGAAATTGTGGAACCAGGAATTCCTGTTTAATTTCTAAGTCAATACGGAGCATAATATAAAATTTTCAGATTTTAAATTTTTTTCAATACTAAAATTGGCCAAAAGCGCACGAAAAATCGTTGTTATATGATGTCCTGGAACCCCATACCCTTACTCGGACTAGAAATTTGAGTTGACTGACAAAATACTTAGATTTAGATCTGGAGCGTAACAATAATGCCCTTTTCCCCAAAGATAAAGTCTTAGTGCCAAAATTATTTGCAATGCCTGTTTTCCCTGTTTATGCAAGGGGCATACCTAAGCACTATTTTGATGTTTGTTAGCTGCTGCAAGTATTGGGTAACATTATGATCTATGGTGTACCTATAGATCAGACACTGATTATAGCACTTTGAATGGACTGGTAGAAAGTTTTCTCTGAGAAGAATGGACATATTTATTCAGACATTTCCCTAAACAATAGTGAACAAATATCATCAATTAAACTTTAGGATGTAGCACCTTGTATCGAAAAAATCCAGCAGACAAGAAAAGAAAAAAAATGAAACAGGTTGGCTGTATTAGCAATAGTGCCAGAATAAAGCACGGAGTATTGAATGTACGCTGGCATAGTCGAAGCTAGCAGAGGCAGAAGAAGATAAGTCATTACCTGCAAAAGCCTTCGTGCATAACCACCCTCCATTATACGAGCAAATGAAGACGCATGAGAATACTTGTTCCCTTCAAAGGCATCGTAAATATCTGGATGCGCATCGAGATGTAGAATATCTACAGGTCCCCCTAGCTTTTCAGATACAGCTCGTACTACAGGGTATGATATAGAATGGTCACCACCTAAAACCAAAGGGCGTAAAGGTTCCTGCCAAAGCAATGGTCATATTATGAAACTTTACTTAAAAAATACGAGTATAGTTTGGAAAATGAAAGAAGGTTCAGTAATCCCAACAAAAAAACATGCTAATTAATAACAAAGTCAAAAGTATAGCGCTTTGTGGAAATAATGAACGTAAAGCTAGGAAGACGCAAAAGGCAAAAGCCGTCTCCTTTTCTTTTCAGTTCTACCTTTAGAGAATGCCCAATTTAGAGTATTTCAAATATTCAAGCAATTCTCATAATTGCAGGAAAGAATGTGAGATCATAAGAGCACTATATAAGAAAATGAAGGTTGAAACATTCATCAATGTGCAGCAGAACTTAACATTAAGAACGCGGAATGTATGGTGCCACTGGCCTGGATAGATGACTTACTTCGGCCATTACTAACTTGACAGACTCACATATAATGTTCATCAATCTTTCATCCTCAACTCCACAATCTCTTATCTCTTGAATAGGAACATCGCCAACATCTGTGAGGACTCGTGGATCCGTTAGCTCTTTGCCTGCAACAGACACTGTTTAATGAGTTCGACTGTCACTGAAATACTGAATACAGTGCACCTAATTCGACAATGTGCAAAATATTTCAGACATTCTTGCACCAACTTGTGAAGGGCTGCTATGAAATTCACTTTCACGTGGATACCGAATATCATAAAAAAAGTTAAAAAAATCAAAACAGACACAAGGTATGGGTTTAGACTTTAGAATGCTATCCCGCATAGCTGTTATGCTGATACCACAAGCTCATGAACCAAACGGCAATGACACTCAAAAGTCAACCTAAAATCGAAAATGGAATTACCTTCTTCTGTCGTTGAATTTGTGCTGCCGCACCAGATTGCTTCACGTATACGTGGAGGTGCAAATGCAGGTCCCTGCAGAAACGAAGAATTATGCCCTAAAGGCACTCCAAGGAGTGATGTTGATGCTTTGGCACCTCCTATAGCACGCACAAGCTCCCCCTGAAACAAAATAAAATATATTCAACCTTGTAACAATTTCGATTTAATTCGAAATTCAAAAGTTCAAAAAGAGCTAATGAAGAATGATGTAGATTCTGTACACTGTGTTTCACACAAATTTGTCAAATAGATTATATAAGCTATTCAATTCAATACCTCACATGCTTTGTTACTCAATCTGGAGATAACAATGAACAAGGCATATTCCCAGCAAATACCCTCTAAAAATTCCGATGATAATAGTTTTCTCAGAGGACTCGGAAAATTTTCACTATGCTACATGTAAGCTTACTTTTGTATACTTGTACCCATCCCTAACTACAGGACACTGATTCAACCTTGGCTAAGCAACTGAACAGAGGATCACGATCACCTAATCAAACTAAAAACTACTCCGTATTAAACTACACAGAAAGCATGTTCACTTCAGATTATCTACAGCTTCGATGCCTTCGGGCAACTAAAATCGGATAGAATTGACGACGCATCAGTTATAAACCCGACAACACCAAAATGAAGCAAACAAACTCAGAAAACATGACTCATAATATTGATAATTCTTGATGGTTTGATCCCCAACCAAGCACCACAGTGGCTCAACCATTTAACATCCTTGTAAATGTTCGAACCAGCACAACAATAGTTACAAATAGACATCTCACATTCACCTTTTACAATCTCCAATCAATAACAATGAACAATCTAAATCATTGTCTCAATTTAGATAACTTAATTTCAATGCTTCATAAACTAACATGTGCATGGAATAGATAACCAAGAAGATATTTATGAATCAATAACTACCTTTAGCTTAGCTCTCTCCCTAATGAGCGTGAGAGAGGCCTCGATTACCCGCTCTTGGCCTTTTTGAATTATATCAGCTGGAACATTTGGCGAATTCAGCTTGTGTAGGTAATGAATTCCCCTTGTGGCAACACGCCGCATTTCTCCCAAACAAATTCCAGCCCTACACAAAGTAAAACAATCTATTCAGATAAGCAACTCGAAATTTTAACAAAGGAACTTACAAAAAAAATCTATCTCACAAGAAAATTACAATCAGGTTTATTTCTAAAACAAAAACCAGTAAAATTGATACTCCGTATTTAATAATCACAGAAACTCATTTATTAAATTAGTTTATTCAGAGTAACATTTTATTACGAATAACACTGAATAAACCAGTAAACATTTCAGCGTAAAATGAAACTCATTATGCCCTTGTCAATTCTTTAGGTTTTCCTTAGTTGTCCCAGGCTTTCAAGTCGGTCATTTCTTTACATTTTCGTTTTAGGTACAATCACAAAAACTTGTTTATTAACATGTATTTCTAATTTTTGCATTTCCGTAGAGTATACTCCGTATATCTCTTCTTTCTTTGGTCGTTGTGCCAAAAACAGAAGTACAGAATTGACCAAATGACCAGGATGAAGTGGCACTCGGAATAAAAATTTTCAATGATTTATCATTTCTTATGTATCGAGTATGATCGTGACTCGTAAGTCTAATCATTTTGCAGAAAATAAAGTTAAAAATTCACAATTAAAACAGAAATTGAAGACGTTCAGCAAATAATTAACCAAAATTAATACTCCTTAATACTTTGTTGTGATCCGAATAAACGAGTAACATTAATCGTTACTCCCTCTATATCTTTATGATGTTCCCGCTTCATTAAAATACTCCTCACATATATTCAAGAACCGGGAAACGGAGGGAGTATCAATTAGCTTAAGCTAAATTTACAACAACAAAAACACAAATAAAGCTAAAATTGCAGACGTTCAACAAATAATTAACTAATTTAGTTATAATTGCAGAAGCGGCACAAAATTAACAATTACTCTCCCCGTCTCAATCATTTGTTTATCTTTAATTACAGTACTTCTCAAAAAGAATATAAAAGGTAAACAAATAACCGAGACAAAGCGAGTACTTTGTTATGATCTAAATTACGGAGTCCCTAAATCTAAAAACACAAAATTAACACTGAAATTGCAGATGATTAACAAATAATTAGAAGAACAATACAAATAATTAAAATACGCCTCACATCTATTGAACAAACGTATAAATTAAATAAAATCATTCAGAAAACAAAAGATTAGAATGAGAAATGAAAGAGAGATATATACATGGTTAACAATGGCGAAGGAGGAAGATGAGATAGATAGAGAAATGGCGCGGTGATTAATAAAACGGAATTTGTTGTTGGGATTTGGAATTGCAGACGGGCTCACTTCAGTGAAGCAAAGTTGGTGGAGTGAGTTTCTCTCTCAATGAGTAGTGTTTAATGGTTTTATATAGCAAAGCTTCTACTGGTCCGAATTCTCTTCATTTCCTTATAAGAAACCGGCTACATTTCTTAGAATACAAATTGTTATTTGAGACGAGCTTGTAAGTGGGAGAGACAAGTGAAAGTTTATAAAAATAATATTTTCATGAATGAAGAGGAAAATAAATGAAAAAGATATATGAAAATATAGGTGTATTAGAGAGGAAAATAGAGAGAGAAAAGGATTCAGGATTCGAGTTGCACTTCTCGTCTAAAACTCGATGTGTACACAAATTTTTATTTAGGATGACAACGTTCGTCCTAAATTGAAATCCTTAGATATATCCATTTTAAATTTCAACTTTTTGTTTTTGATAAATTGATAAACACATTAACACATGTATCCATCTTTTTGTTTAAGGCATGACATATTCGTTTGCCCTTACCTATTTAGATAAACAATGAAGATCTAAGCTGAACTGAAACGAACTAAAATTAAGTCAAAAAGAAAAATGCTTTAGGCTCGCTTTTTTCTTATTAATTTCAGTTCACTTTAACTTATTTTATTAGTGCAATTCACTACATCTCTTCTTTTCACAAATTAACTCTTATTTCAATTTAGTATATTCATCTCCATTCAATTCATTCCAACTCTTTTCAACCGAAAAGACAGAGCTTAAGTGGTAATGTGGATAAGATTTATTGGTTATTTTTTGCAACAATTAAAACATGTGTGTTTGGATGGAAATGGACATATATCTATGATTTAGGGTATGGACGGAGAACATACAAAAATAGCATCATAACGAAACGACACATGGAGCAATAAGAAGAAAAATAGGTGGTGGGGCCTACCCTGATGATTGAAAAGTGAGAACAACAACTCCACGGATCCTTGTCAATCACATGGGCTACTACTTCAAACTTCAAAGGCCCATTGTCATTATCATACTAAAATTTTTACAATCAATTTCTTGGACTAGTTTGATGGCAACCATGCCAATTAGAGCCACTTAAAAGTGGTCCAGACCGGATCTAATATCTTTCGGTTTAGGCTCACAAAATGATGGTAACCGGTCACTGGTTCAGTCTAAGGCTCTGTTTGACAAAATTAGCTGAAAAGCTAGCTGAAACCTGAAAAGGTACCTGAAAACTGAAAAGCTAACTGAAACCTGAAAAGGTGACTGATAAGGTAGCTGAAAATTAGAAACTGATAAGGTAGCTGATTATACAAAAAATGTTTTGCAAACTAGCTGAAAAGGTAGCTGATTTTTAGCAAAATGACATAAAAGGACATAATAAATATTTAATATTATAAATTGAAGGGGCAAATAAGTAAAATGAAATAAAACAGGTAGCTTATTTTCCAAAAGCTACTCTATGTAGCTTTTCATTTAAGGTAGCTTATTTAACAAATAAGCTACTTGCCAAACACACTCAAAAATTTCGGGTAGCTGGAATTTTTGTCAAATAAGCTACTTTAGTCAAATAAGTTGGACAAAAATTACTTCCCTAGCATATTCGGTTCGCTTCAAACCCGGGGTAAAAAAAAGGTCTAATAAGTTTCGGTTTGGTCTCCGGATTTTTTCGTATCTACCAGTTTTAGGCAAGAGATACAACAACCCTAAGTCTGTGCATTATGTCGTAACTCATAATCCATTTATTCTATCCAGTTTCAGGAAGTAAAAGACCATGCCTTATGCCGTAACTTGTAATCCATTTATTCATGCCCAAATCCTTAATATGGCTTAGCCCATGTTTGATGAAGAGGTCCATTGTAATGTGACTATATATGTTGTTTCAACATGTCCGGTTGTATAAATGTACTCCATGATCAATCGAACTTTGACCACTTTTTATTAAGATCATTGTAAGCGTGAAATAAATCCAAAACTGTATTCCTATCGGCTACCACTAATTAATTTTAGTGAATAACTTATTGAAAACATATTTAGTTTTAGATTCGTTTCACTCTTATAATCGTATTACAATATGTCATTTTGTATATTATACGAAGTACTAAACCGTAGGAAAATTTATTGAGTAAAACATATACGGACTACATGGAAAAGTAATAATTTAGCTTATTTTAAGAGACATGATCAAACTAGTTATGACAAGTTTCGATTAAGATCGTCACATTTATAATTAGACCCGTTTCATGCTTACAATTTCTAAATGAACTGGTGAACTGCTACGACTAGGAAGAATTTACAACTACGCTAAAACCCTCCTAAAACCCTTAATTTCCCCCCAAATCAAACAAAACCTCAACAGAACAACAATGGTGAATCAATGGCGTCTCCTCCTCAAAACCCCATTAAAACCCACTTCATTCCTTCAATCATCCTTCAATTTCTCCACCTCAGTCAACAATCTAACAATCGAAAAACAAGAAATTCTCCGAAAACTCCGAGTTCTACTCCAACAGTCCCGATTCGACTCAGCTATTAAACTCGTTAAACCAATAATTACCTCGAATACCCTTTTCAGTTCTTCCTCAGAACTTTGCCATGAATTTGCAAATTCCAATCCTACCCTTTCTAAAAGCTTCTATAATCTTGTTATTTCTGCTTGTGCAGATGCAAAACTTGCAGATGAAGGTATGGAATTGTTTAATTTAATTAGAAAAGATGGTACATTTCCTAATTTAGAAGCTTTTAATAAGTTACTTGATTGTTTGGTTTGTGTTAAACAGTTTGGTAGAGCTCTTAATTTGTTTGAGGAGGTTTCGGGTTCCGGGTTTCGGGTTGATAAGTATAGTTATGGGAAAGCGATACAATGTGCTGTGAAAATGGGGGATTTAGAGAAGGGTTTAGGGTTGTTGGAAGCGATGCGAAAGCGAAAGGTTGGTGTTAGTGTGTTTGTATATAATGTTTTGATTAGTGGGTTGTGTAAAGAGAGAAGAGTTAAGGATGCACATGAACTGTTCGATGAAATGTCGGTGAGAGAATTGGCGCCGAGTCAGGTTACTTATAATACGTTGATTGATGGGTATTGTAAGGTTGGGGATTTGAACCCGGCGTTTGGGTTGAAGGAGAGGATGAAGGTGGAGAGGGTTTTGCCTAGTCATGTTACGTTTAATTCGTTGCTTAACGGGTTGTGTAGGGTGTCGAGGATGGAGGATGCTGGGCGATTGGTTGAGGAGATGAAGGGACATGGTTTTGTTCCTGATGCATTTACTTATAGTATTTTGATTGATGGGTATTCGAGGGCGGGGGATGTGGATTCGATGATGGGTGTTATTAAGGAGATGAGTGGGAAAGGGATTAAGATGAATGAGTATACTGCCGCAGTTTTGTTGAATGGTTTGTGCAAGGGAGGCGCTGTGGAAACAGCTGAGAAGTTTTTGAGTAAGTTAGTAGAGAATGGGGTTGCGAATGAGGTGGCTTTTAACACGATCTTGAAAGCGTATTGTGCAGCTGATAATATGGAGAAAGTGTTTTCTGTTTTGAATCAGATGGAGAGTGTTGGGGTGAGACCAGGTTGTGTCTCGTTTAATTCTGTGATCAGCAAGTTCTGCAATTCTGGAAACATGAATGAGGCGGAGAATTGGGTAAAGAAAATGAGAGAAAAGGGTGTTTCTCCCTCTGTGGAGACATACAACATTCTCATTGATGGTTATGGAAGAAATCAAATGTTTCAGAGGTGTTTCGAGATTCTGGAACTTGTTGAGAACAGTGGCTTGAAGCCAACTGTGGTAACTTACGGTGTTCTCATCAATAATCTCTGCAAAGATGGGAACCTTCTTGAAGCTGAGGTTGTTTTTGGTGACATGATCGAAAGAAGAATTACACCAAACGCACAGACTTATAACATGCTCATCACTGGCCTATGCAAGAAAGGAAAATTACGTGCTGCTTTTGGTGTACTTGATGAGATGTTGAAAAACAATGTTGTTCCGACAATAGTGACTTATAATTCTCTCATTAATGGACTATGCAAGAAGGAAAAATTAGAAGAAGCTGAAGATTATCTTCAGCAAATTATCGATAGAGGCCTTGCTCCTGACGTAATCACGTATAATTCTCTGATACATGGGTTTTATGGCGCAGGGAAGATCTCAAAATGCTTAGAATTGTATGAAAGGATGAAGACATTAGGCATTAAACCAACTTTAATTACATATCATTTGCTAGTTCTGGTAAGCAGCAAAGAAGGGCTGTCGACTGTAGATAGAATTTACAAAGAGATGTTAGAGTTTGATCTAAGTCCAGATAGAGTTGTATATAATGCCCTTATTCATTCGTATGCTGAGCATGGAGACATCGGAAAATCGTTATCTTTGCTCGATGAGATGATAAACAAGGGAATTGGGGCTGACAATGTGACATACAACAGCTTAACTATGGGCCATTTCAAGGTCGGAGACCAACCAAAAATAGTGGATCTCGTGAACGATATGAAGGCAAGAGGAATTCTTCTGAAAGAGGACACTTACACGATACTGATCGAAGGAAACTGCAAACTGAAAGACTTTGATGCCGCATATGCTTGGTACAGAGAAATGGTTGACATGGGATTTCTCCTGAATGCCAATCTATGCAATGAGCTCATTAGCGGGCTTAAAAGCGAGGGGATGCTAGATGAGGCTGAGATAGTCTATTCAGAAATGAGTGTGAAGGAGTTAGATGAGGTTGACGCTGATGGAGATGTGTCAGCTGCTGCCAGCTAATATATTTTTTTGGTCGCAGTGGAATCGGCAGCAGTTATCCTTGCTAGGGACGAGGGAGTTCACCCGTTTACCTACCTTTGGAAGAGTAGCCAAGCTGCACAAGCAGGTTCTTCTTTCTTTGACGTATAACCTCAGTCTGGGGACCTGAAGGGCACTTCGATAGTACGACAGAGTGAAATCCCGAGGTACATGTGGTAGTTCGCACTTCACAACCACCTACACGAGGTCAGCTTGAGTCCAGTTACCCTTTGCTTTAAGCTAATTGAGGGCCATGATGGTCGAACTTGTTGAATTCATGCTTAGTTAAATTCTGAATTCTCGGACTAACGGGGTACTGGTTTTTACTTGTAATGTAAATTGCTTGTAGAAAACTTGTTTTATACTGTAAGATATTGAGGTGTTTATTCAAAATACTCGGTATACAACAAATTTTGTTATATGTTCACAGATGATTCGTATTTTTTCATGCAATCGACATTTGGTATGAGAGCGTGTACTGATCGTTAAGTGAGAGGCTCAGATATGCACCCAGTTGCCTGTTGAACACTACTAACTCATGCTGGCGCCTGGCGGTGTCTGCATTATAGTCCTGGTTGAGGCTTAACCCAGTGCGTTAGGCGTCCACCCTTTTCCAGGCAGCAAGAAGCGTAAGTGAGCAAGTTGCTCTAATTTATTAGTAAACTTGATCAATTGATCAGTTAATGTACGAATAACAGAAGTTCAAGGAACACTGAACACAGACTGTTGCACTGTTACCAAGCCTCCTACTTTTGCGCAATACCCAAACCATGGAATGCATACAATACATACATTCTAAGCGCGGGGTTAAATACAATCTTTCGCTCCTAAACGAAAGGGCTAATACATACCATACCAAAATTTAATTTAAGAATAAAGTCTAAAATCCTGATGATTCAACCAAAGAAGAGTATTGAGCATTTTCATCTGTAACTGTCCTGTTCCGCTCACCGTCCCTCTTTGATATGCCGGAGCTGCTTCTGAGAAGTGGGGCGGGATCAATCCCAGCAAGGCCATATAATTGTAATCGTTGGTGTTTTGCTTCCTCGATGTCACCTTCCCAGCACGTTTCAGATATAATTTCGAGAGCTTTCTCCATTTTGCTCTCCGTCACCAACTCCTCATTTTGAAGGAGGGTAAGATACACTTGTTCAGCTGAAGCCTTCCGGATCTGGTCAAATTTGAGCAATCGCAGCCATGAATGATCAGTTTGTAATCTTACTACTCACAGTTTACACTGTCAGTACACTAAGACGTGAAACTCGTCGAGTGTGTGTTTAGTTTTTGGACTAATATTAAGTGTGGCATGTCTGTCCTCTCGTATCAGGAAGGTCCGAGTCGGACGTGACAGGGGACACTAGCACAGTTAAACGGAAGTGTTGTATCGTTGGTTTACAAGTGTATACAATTAAGATACAAAAAGTAAATTATAGGATGATGATAACATTAAAAGTTTGCGAACCTTGGGATATCGATGCCCTAGGAAAAATAGCAGATGAGCAAAGGCTTGCATACTGATTGGGTCATCAATAGAAGCAATATAACCAAGCAGGGCAATTCCTGAATACAGCTTGGAGAAATCCTTGGACCCTCTCAGCTCCATTTTGATAGAATCCAAAACCTCTGCACAAAAGACTGCAGTGTGGACCTGAAACGATGAGCAAAACTAATAATCAACCAAGATGAACATCAGTGAGTGAAAAGGCTCATGCAAATCTATAAGACTATAACTGAAATACTCATTCGACGATAAATGAGTTCTACCAGAATACAATGAACTAACAATTTCCCTTGATTCTGAGATGTCATATAGGATTTACTCCGTATCAAATAGCCAACATATGACAATACAGATATACACACACACAGCCACTCGCTCCGATCCAAAAACATGACGATATCACTTGATCACATGCCTTAAGCTCAAATTCATGCCTTTTCCAAAGGATTACATTCTAAGAGGAAGATGGGAAAAAACAAAAAAACAAAGAAAGAAAGAGCAAAAGGGTATTAAATGAAACAGGGATATACCTCCATGTTTAGGAACACCTTGTTACTGAATAGAATCTCAATGGTCTGAAAAATAAAAGCAAATATCAGACTCAATAAACCAATTACAAGCCAATTAAACAACCATGCAGCATGATGAGTAAAAAAAATTTAAAATCTTTCGTTCCACAAATAAATACCCATTGGCCACTGGAGTCTGCGGGACAAAAAGAAGTAACAGTGTAACATGGCTTACTAAACAATCTCAGAAATAGCATATAGGTACTCAATATTATATATCTGAATCGGAAAGCAGAGATTAAGCTCAAAATGCTAAAAGTCATTACCCCATCATCAAGAATATCAACCTAAAAGTGTGAAGTGCAAGTGATACGAAGAGAGCTCAGGAGGAGAACAGAAGTTATTACAATTCATTTAGTCCTTGCTGTAAGTAGATACATGAGAAATGGCACATATTCTGCCTCCCATGTACGGATGTACCCCAGCCTCGCTATTCAAATTTTATAGTTTAAGGAAGCATCACAACTTTTTAAGTTATAAACTTATACTAATATATAACAAAGTTCAAATTGGAACAAGGTTTGATTGACCATAATTACACAAAAGTAGATTGCGCAAACTCCTGCGAAGCACAAGAAAATAATTGCATCCAAAAGAACCTAATAACTAAAATAAAACATTAAAACCATGCCTCTACAAGGTACAAAACAAACATTTGTCAAAGGCTCAAAGACAGCCAAAAGGTGACAGTAACAGTAGCCGTCGTTATGATGTCATTCAACAGTAACCATAGTTCCATCACGCTTGTAAATTGGTGTGTAAAACTACAAATAGAAGGAAATGGACAATACATCTTTTTCATTTTCTTTCTGGTCAAGCCACAAGAAGATTTAGATTAATTGTTCCTATACCTAACTAAATTCAGGCAGCCATAGTTTTTAAGGAGATTACCTTCAAAGTAGGTGTGATCACTCTGTCACATTTTTTGTGTTGCTGGAGAATCCAAAGAGTATCTTCAGATAACTTGTGCTCCCTCGAGGCCCTCTTCGGAAGGTCTTCATTTTTTGTGATTAGGAGATAATCTAACAAAGCTACAACTGATGCTTTTCTCAGAGACTCTTGCAACCCACCAACTGCTATAACCAGTCCAGAGAGTAAAAATCTACTGTAACAACTAAGTTCAAGTAGTTGTACAAAACGAGGATAAGAAAAACTGGGTACCTGCAATATTGTGCAATGTTTGTCAGTAATCAAATCACTCTCGGAATAAACACGGAGGAATCAGTAGAAAAGAAAAAATAAACTTACACCCCACTTTAGTGTTTCATCATCTGGTATAAGTTCCTCTAGCTTTTCCCTGTAAGATATGAAGGGTACAAAAACAGTTTTGCTGTGTAAAATTCTTTGAAGAACCCTGGCAGCCGCTTCTCTAAGCTTGTCCATTTTTTCTACAGCCTGCTTAAGAATTCCTCCAACCAAAGTGGTAGCAAGTTCTGCATCAAATAATGAGTTTTTCTGCCCTTTCTTGATCGTATAATCTTCTAAGTTTTCGGGACAGCTTTCCAGTTTACTTTGAGGATCCATGGCATCTCTGGAGCAGAGAATATAGGTACATCTTTCCAGGGCATCCATTGCAGCTTCACGGACCCAAGATCCAACATCGCCTCTATTATCCACAGAATAATCATCAAGGGCTTTAAACAAAGTCTTTATCACGTCGTTCTTGATAAAAACAAATAGAGCTATGTCATCATCCTCAACGTGCAAAGATGTCTTAGTTTTTGAGCCGGTCAAAATTTCACATACAGCAACTAGACTTTTGACAGCATTCACTCGCGCTTCAGCATCCCGATCTTCAGGATTATTCTAAAATATGAAGCAAACAAATTAATACAATTTAAAATTTAAAATTTAAAATAAACACTTAGAGAAAATCCTTTTTAGAATGATATCAGGTTCACTGGTCCTTCCCTCATTACCTCAAGCCCCCTCCAAAAAATAAATATTTATCACATAAATAAGGAAAGGGATTAGCAGTGCTTCATACCTCTACTTCACAGGCCTTAGAAAGCTTTGAGAGCACATCTTTCCAACTTTTGGCAAGAAACTCATAAGGCAAGATACCAAGTGCTAACGCAGAGCCTCGTCTAATGGCCACATTGGGATCAGTCAGCTGTTCCGTATACTTTTTTGTTATAGCACAGGCACCTTTAACATCCATTGATTGAAGGTATGCAGGAACAAAGTATTGAAGGGCATCAACAGCAGCCACCTGTTCACACATTAAAAGATTGAATAATCAAGCAACAATTCATATCAACTTATGAGTATAAACCGTACCCAAGAGGCCAAGAGAACACTTGGGAACAAGACCAACCTGAATTTGAGAGTTTGGATGCCTTAAGTTTTCAGTAAGTGTGTCAAGCAAACTTCGTCTTATCTTATCTGGTACTGATATATGAGCTAAGGAGATGCACTGAATAAACCGCGAGACAGCTGCACGCATTATTTCTCCACCCTTCCCGCGATAAAGACGTGCTTTTTCTATAGCAGGGACAATTCCTGCAATTTGCTTCTGCTTATCTGCAATTGCATGTAATCGACGACATAAGTGATTTTCGTGCAAAAGCTTTACAAATTGAAACATATCTGGGGAGAACAACAGCATAATAGAAATCAAGTTTCAACCGCAATACAGAGGAGATACTTGACAGAGACTAATAATAGAGAATATTTTCAAAAGCTTCATATTTGGATTGGAACGGAAATTGCAAAATTCACCACTTAGAAGCTGCAATGAAAACAGCAATACTTGTTCCCATGGTAAATTTGGAATTTATTTCTTTTTCTTGAGGCGATAAAATGCAACGTTTCTGTCGACAGCTCAAGATTCCAGCACTTGCATAGCTTTTATGATCACTACTCCCAATAATTTTATCAGGTATTTAGGAATTTGATGGTTTACAAAGAGAGCAGCACTTGTAGCTTTTATTCAGTCATTGCATACACTTTCCAGTTCTAAGGATGTATAAAGGGGTATGACTGAAGTAACCCCTTTCATATGCTACTAAAATTAGTTCCCACATCTTTTGACAGCTCAAGATTTCAGCAATTGCTCAGTGTTGGCAAACTGAAGTAGGGCAGCACAATGAAGATATTATGCCTTCAACATTATTTGTCAAACAAAAACGGAGATGTAAAATACCAGTCAGTTAACCCGGAAAAAACATTTGCAGACAAGCCTCAGGCGCTCAGCCAATGGCTTGAATCTACAATGGGTAAAAGGGACTCATGGTGAAGTAAGGTACAAATATGATTTAATCATTTATTCACTTCAGAACTTTGATCTAACATTTATTAAACGCCTTTATTGAAAGGGTAGTCATTAAGAACCAGGGTCCAGGTGAGCCATAACTCCCATAAGTGATGCCCTAAACGATAGGAAAATATGATATCTAAGGAGGTGTGGCTATTAGAACGGAAAGGTTAAAGATGTGGGACTATAGAACCCAAAATTCTTATTCATACACATCAATCTGTCAACTTACAATAGGAGTTAAATCAGTTAATATTAAGAAAGGATGTATAAAAATATACTCCATATATACACAGGAACGCTTTCATGCAGTAGATTTATATGAAAGGCCAAAAGAAAATATGCAATTTATTTCAAGTGGGATTGCTGAAGAGATTACACAACAGATGATTTGTATCTGAGATTTTTTTTTTGTAAGAAAAAAAAAGGCATGTGTTGTCGTTCGAGAAAGAGGCTCACCAGCAGAAAGAGTAAAACCGCAGATATGTAGGGCTAAAACTACTTCTCCAGCTGCTAAAGTTGCACCATGACGCATGCACAAATCAGTTGAGAGAGTGCTTGGCATAATTTTCTCCAGAGCAGAGTTTGCAAAATATTCAGGATCATATTTCACAAGCGCAGAGAGAGCTTTAGCAGAAAGTTCTCGTAGGCCTTTATCCTGTTACATTATTTTCACGATGAATAATTTTATCAAAAATTAAAATAAATATTGGTTGTCAGAAGTTAATTGTAAATCATAGTACCAAATCTTGGCAGCGAAACCATTTCACAAACAAATTTATCAGGGTTTTGAAGGTAAGAGCAACCACATTTTAAGGTGGTATTGGCTGCATTTATGACGCAACAACAAAGATCATGTCAAGACGACCAATTCCAAGATTAAGTCTCAAATTGAGGCTTAATATTACTATATTGTAAATACATTAACAAGAAAATAAAATTACTCAAATATGCCGCCTTTTGTAATTTTGCAAGTGTGGATGTAGATACTAAATAAGCTAAACAGATCTATTCAATGTCAGCACATAAATGGTAAAAAGAAAGAAAATCAAGCCCAAACGGGATCAATAATTTAATGCATGTCATAACTCATAAGATATCTAAACCAATCAGGGGTACAAACATGTCATTTCCAATAAAAAAAAAAACCAAAAAGGAATCAAGAGAAACTGCATGCAACCACTACTCAACGGCATGAAATTATGCAACCCACGTCAAATTACATAGAACTAGCAGTCCATAATATTGACCAAAGTGCTTCACATAGACAAACAAGGAATAAAGCGACAAGTTTAACAATGGTCATACCCAGTGACACATTTTGCTACTCAGCAGCTCATCCACAAAAGGATAAAGATATCCCTCATATTGAGCAATGGAGACAGCAACATTAAGATATGAAGTTATACGTGACGAAAGAGCGAAGTAATCTGCAGTGTTCACAATGTCAATACCATGAGGGTAATTTCCTTGTCTTCCAACATTTTCTTGAAATGCAGCTGCAGCTGCTCTTCTACAGTTTACCTGATAATTACATTCATCAAAGAGTTTGGCAGGCATTAGAACAAATACATGAACCTTGGATCAATATTTTACAACTCAATAATGAAAATTAAGACAAATAATACGTACTTCACGATCATAACAAGCAACAGTCAACAAATGAGGAGCGAGTTGCTCCAGTATGCTTCTCATGTCTGTGTGATAATACGCACGCCCAAAAGCCCAGCAAACATAAGCAGCAGCATCACGTACATGAGCCCCAACACTATGCGGACCTCTTCGAATATCATAATGTAATGCCTGCGAGGATATTTTTGCATAATCATCATCATCCGCACTGTTACGAGATTAAGATTAAAACCCATCCAATATTCATTTATGAACAGCACGTGCCTAACACAGCTGAATATGCAGGAATTCAAAGGGGACCTTACATTTTCTGAACACTTGACTAGCTAGATTTCATAGATTTTAAGTTACCCTGACACTTCATATAGCCTTGTATACCCCACAATTGGCACTTGTACATAGACAAGCGTATGACATTTTACACTTCCAACTTAAGGCAAAAAAATGAGTGTCTTTCACAGAAGAGTCGAGTTTGGACATGCACCCATGTTTGATATCTCTGCCGTGTCCGGCTAAACTAGACAGTGCTCCATATTTGGATGTAAGAACCCTAAACCTTTTGCTTAACATGGGCAAAAAGATGAAGGTATGAATAGAAATGTAGGTTGCATACATCTAACCGCACTCACTTCGCGATAGACAGGAGCCTCTGAGGAGGCACATGGGTAATGTCATCGTTGTTGTAGAAGGGGCATTTAAGGCTTTAAGCAGTCTTGAGCTGTGCCAGTGAATGATAAAATGGCTGACAATAATCAGTATGGGCACAGGCAGACTAACCAAAACCAGTCTAATAGAACTCATATAATTGTGAAAAGAGATATTTACACAGAAGTAACGTTTTTACATGTAGCCCTCGTGAGAAATTGATTTTCAAATAGACAGAAAGCATGATAGGTGGGCTCCACCAAAGGCTAGTATTAGATTTCATTAAAACCAGTTACCCACTTTTTCTTTCCATAACATGTACAAATTCATAACTTTACTTCCCCAGCCTCTATCTCTTCTCCTCACGTCATCTGTCCTAGTGAATACCTTAAATTTTTCCCTTATTTTTTAAGGTCCCACTTAGACATGGTTTTGTACGGTCTTTTTGATCATGTTACAAGGTAAAAACATGTTCAGACGGGAAACACAAGAATTGAGCAAGGCGCCCAAAAGAAGGGGAAGTACCGACTTCATGAACACCACATGCCCATACTACAGATATCAAACCGCGGTGAATATGAAATTATCAGACGAAATAGTAAGTATCAATGACGATCTCATACAAGATTATCTAACCTTAGCAACAACGTGCACAACTTTTGGGAGACTAATCGGTAGCAGTAATCCCCTACGAGCAAGCTCAGCCAAGGCAAGGCAACCTCCATGCCATGAACCATCACCCTAG
>JAGPOY010000068.1:0-37101 GCA_018983105.1 Silene uniflora | reverse complement strand
ACAAGCGTACAGTAGGGCTACTCATCATGAGTGTTAGACATACTAGGCTACTAGCTAGCTTTAGATTTCCTTCAGATCGTTATTTATGCTTCCAATTATTTTTTATTATTAATTTACTCATATTCAGTCCATGTCCAGAAGCGCTAAGCTTGCTTTTGTAAGTTGGTGAAGATATTGTAATTTTGTATAATTTATTTATAATATTTAATGAAAGATACTCGTATTTGATTTTTGTGATTCATATTTTTTTTTTGTTTATACGAAAAATCAAAGAGACCGGTTTTGGTCAAAACCTGGTTTTAAAAGATGAGATCAAAGTGACCGGTTTTGGCTAATAACCAGTCTCTTAGCCTCATGTAAAAGAAACCAGTTTTGTATAATAACAAGTCTCTTAAATATGATCAAAGAAACCAGTTAAATGACTGGTTTCTTTAAGCTAAGACACCGGTGAGATATAAACCGGTTATGGTCCGGTTTCTTAGGCTATTTTCGACCGGTTTCTTAGGCTTTTTTTGTAGTAGTGAAAGGAACGAACGCTTATGAGTTACACATTATGATATCTCTATAAATTATTTTCTATTTGATATACTAATCACTAAAATCTCATTGAGTTTTTGAAATTATTTTACGACCCGTTTAATCGCGAGACATATTGGTCTCTACTCTCTATGTCCCATAACATTACTCGTGTCTTATATCTTTTGATGCACACATTTAAAAGTCATAAGCTAGGTTGAATTTATTTTTTAGTTTCAAGGTATTTAATATTTGACTTGTAGAAATTGGTATAAAATCAATTTGAGGTTCATTTTGGTTAACATGGTAGGCTCATTTCATAGTGAATATTAATCGTGTATGAGTTGGTATATACGGAGTATAAATTTGATTTGATAAAATTGACTGATAAAAGTGACCAATTTATAAGAAATAGTGAACATTATTTTGTGTAAAAATGATATTTTTTTAAAGTAGTAACTTTTACTAACAAAATAGTGGTAACTTTTTAATATCAAAAGGTAAATTTTTGCCATAAAATGGTCACTTTTATAATATGGTCGCACCATATTTCGGTATCATATTATAGTATAATTTATGATTGAGAATTTGGCTCATGACACTCTAAAATGACACTTTAAAGTGTATACCCCTTATTCATGTTAGCTTATGTTGAATATACATCTAATCAAAACTCTCTAATGCATACCCTTTATTAATGTTTAAACAATGTGAACCTACTCATAATCAAATTTCATTCGCATAAATTGCATTAACTAATAAAAAAAATTGAGGGAGATCCGAGATGGCCCCTAAATAAGTTATCGATATAACATTGTACTCATTTATTCGTTTCCATGACCATTATATAATTATATTGTTAACCATGACATGAAATGACTCATTAACTTTGTATATATTATTCTTATAATAAGTAAACTCATTTTATTTCTAACTATGTTTTCATATGTTTTATTGCCCGTGGTACTGATTTTTATTATAATTATAAAATAACCTCATAATATGTTTATTGTGAGACCGTCTCTAAAGACATTTACCAAATACTTCTCAAATCCAATTTGTTAGTTGTCATATGTCATTGGATGATAAATGACAAGCTTGGTTATGCGTCCAAGTAAGCAGTTAACGCCTTAAACTGAGTTTAATTGACGGAAAATAAAGTTTAGGGGTACACTTAGTGATAATGACAACAATTAGGGATATCATGTATGTTTTAAAAAGTGAAAGAGTACCACGTAGAAACTCGAAAAGTAAAGGGGTACCATATAGAATATCCCAATCAATAAAGTGAAGGGAACCCATTAATTGAGTTAGGAATTGAACCTAATTAAATTACCTAATTAATTATGTAATTGTTTGTGTAGAAACAAGATTATTTCTTTTTAGGTGCTAACAGTAATATTTATTGAATTTAAATAATTGTAATATTAACAGGCTCAGATAGAAATAATGAGAGTCATAATTGGAAATTTCATGTTAAATATAGGCGATATTTTTTCTTGAGGGAATAATATAGGCGATATTAGTAAAACTTGAGCGATCAAAAACATTATCTTTTATGAAAATTTCACTTATGACACATTCAAAATCAGGTAAACAAGTTTGGATTGTAAATTGATAGGGAGTCATTTGTTAGTCGAGTGCAGTAACTAATTGTACTCCGTTCCACTAAATAGTTTACATTTACTTTATTTTGTGTGGAAGTAATAAAGGAAATGTAAACTATTGACATGGACAGAGAGAATGCTATTTAGCTTTCGATGGTATCCTCGGACATTTGGGTGATAACAATGTAATAAAAAAAAACAATAGGGAAAATAAGAGAAAAACTTGTAGTTTATGCACAAAATAAGTTGAATCACTAATTCTCTCTACATGTCATATATTTCTGGAAATTAAACCTAGTGTTCAATGTTAAGATTGAACCTCTCACCCAAATAACAAATTAGGTAAACAAAAAATAAAAGGCTTGAGGACCAAAATTGTAAATACAGTGCCCTCTTAATCACAATAAAGGTAGGTTAAATCAATTCTATGATATTACACTGATATTAGACTCTTGTACAATTGAACTTGGTGCATTACAGGCTCTATATTTATACTTGGACTTGGTTCATGGACGTCGGAGATTGACGTTAATTTCCCAATCTCGATAATTAATAATGTCATCTCCTTTTTGGAAGTTGAAATGTCCTTTTCAAGAAAAGGTTGGCTCCTCTATCATTTCTGTGACATAATACTCTTAGAATGGTATTGGGATCGGAACGATTCCAACGTCCGGTAGTGGGCGGCATAGGGAGTTTTTTCCCGGCTGCATTCATTCCAAACCCGCTCTTCTCACAAGCCACAATGCTGAAGTCCTCAACGAGTTGCTCGGTGGACTGTCCCATTAAATGTACTACCCCTTGTACCACCTCTGCCTCCTTCTCCACGTCTTCCTCGGCTATAAGCCCTACCCCGCTCGTGCAAAAGACCCGCTTCAGGCTCTCGAAATCTTCTGAAAGCATCTCGAAATCTGACCTGCAATAGGTTCGGGTACTCCCCCCTGCCAGCAATACCATTAGATAGGCTTCAAATGCGGCCTTCATTACCTCCTTGACCGCGAGTGGTTGGGCATGGTCAATTAAAATGGCTCCTAATAATGTGAGATTTTGCTTAAGAATGCGCAAAGCCGGTCTAACCCTCGAGTTGGAGACGTTAAACACGTAAAGGCTTTCGTAGAGAACTGAATTTGAATCTAGGAAGATCAACCGGTAAGCTGACACCTCAGCAACGTGCTGGATGGCGCCTTGCATTGAGGCGCGTGCCAGCTCGAAGTAGGAGGTGGAATTTCCAAGGTTCCTACGTGTGTTTGGGTAGCGTTTTTGGGTGGTAGGGTTGACACGTGGGGAGAGGGCGAGGGCTTTGTCAAGGGAGTTGAGATGGGAAAGGAGGTAGTGTAAGGTGTTGAGACGGATGTAAAGGCGTTGAGTCCCACGACTTGTTGAAGGGCGCGCATGGTGCCCTTCAAGAGCCGACATGTAATGGTGCAAGTCGTTCATGCCAACATTGCAACCAGCTCTTTTCCAAAGTTTTGCAAACTTCGAATCTCGACTGCATCTTGTTAAAGGGGGGAGTGTAGGAACATAGCTTTGTTTCGTACCTGTTTTTAAAAGGCAAAACAGAACATCAAATTAGTTAAGAATCGAAATCATATTGTTTCGATATGAATAATATGATCATGAAATGTGCAAAAGAGCTTACCACATGAGGCCACAAAGCTAGAATATTCTCGGATGACACGCTCTAGACCATCAGCGAGATTTTGGACTAAATCGTCTGATAGTCCTATAGGTATCTCAAAGAATTCATCAATTGTTTGTTTAGCTATCTTCATTAGCTCCACGGCAGAATGTGCAAATGGTTCTGCTTTTGACTTGGGGTTCCATGTCTGTACCAAATTCACAACCCGCGATACATTATCAAAGCGAAATTTTAAAACTACATAGTAGTAAATCGTAAGTAAGTAAATAAGGACTTACTTCAGTTTCTTTCGCTCTTTGAACACAATCTTTACCCTTTCGTAGCCTCTCCTCAATCCACTTCCTTAAAAGTCGTATGATGACAGAGTCGACTTCATAAGGTACCATTTCTCTAACAATTGATTTACCTCCATCTTCACATTCAACCGTATCCTCAACAATCATTTGCACTAAAATCTTCTCGAGCCTTCCGGCTCTATAGAGAACATTAATGGTCTCAGTCGACAGCATGGAAATTCCAGTCAGATATTGCTGCAACACGGCTCCGTAACAAGTGTGTAATGTAACAGATGCAATTGCAGCCGATACTGAGTGCCACCTCTTCAAGGTGTTGCTATAACTTTCTTTTTCTTTTGCAGCCAATTCTTCTGTGCCTTGTGCTAGACTCATAAGGGCTTCACTCACCTCCTTTTCTCCTTCGAGTTGCATACCGGCTATGTTCATACTTTTCGCCATCTGAAACATGTTATGTTATGTTAGACGGACCTATGAAATTATCAGGAATTTTTATTCCTTATACACAAATTCTCATTTAAGACGGTCACTATCCGTCTTAAACTTATGACGGGTCAAATACATACCAAATTATCCCACTTGGTGCTAACAAAGACAAAACTTTTGCCATTTTCTAGGCAACAAGTGGATAATTTGGTATGTAATTGACCCGTTTTAAGCTTAAGACAGATATACTCGTCTTAAGCAAGACATACTGTTCCTTATAAGCGGTAGGATTAATATTGTTGGTCTCGTGAGTCGTGTGTGAGTCCATCGCACTCGTAGAAGACACATTGTAAATACGTCTCTAGGACTTTACCAGTTAACCTAACTACGAGTAATATTTTCTCCCAAGATCGTAATTTGGTAATGCGCTCTTGATTTCAAAGATGACTTACCTTTGTGAATGCAGTTCGCACAGAGGAACGAATGTAAAACTCAACCCGATCACCACTTGGTTCGAGGGTATTTGTCTTCTCGTCTCCTTCATCTTGTCTAGCCGCAATAGTGGCAGAGACGTCCTCGTCCAATATCTTCCTAGCTTGTAAGACGAGAGGAAGCAAATTTTCCATAATCCCGGTGTTGGCCTTGGGAAATGCGTCATGGTAACTCAACATTTTCTTTTCAGACCAACCAATGATTGAGATCAATACTGAAGCTAGAGTCTTAACATAGATCGAGTCACGCTCACTTGATCTCTTAGCATCAATCGCCACCTCGACTAGTAAAGTCAAGGTAGCCGATAGAAGGTCTTGCTCCGTCTGCCCTGTGAGGACGTATTGTTGGAATAGGACATATATGAAGCACACATTGTGGATTGACTTATTGATTCCGAGGGTAGTCCACGTTTTTTTCATTAGTTCCACAAGTTCATCTACCTCATCTAAGACCGCGGTTTCATCCTTATGGTCGAAAATGGATTGAAGTAGGGCCACATAAAGGTGTAAGTTTAATGGGTTACCATCTGCCCAATGGCAAACATCAGTGGCATTGCCATTGGCCCCACGCCAGGCGAGTGAGAGGATACAGTTGCAAAGTTGCTTCATTGTCTCTGAATTTTTGCTGGTGTCGATAGGTTTGTCTTCGTTCGCCTTCATGATCTCCCTTAGCTTGGCAACTGAAGCGTTTGGTTGCTCGAGTGGGATTGATGGGTTAAGAATTAAACCGGTTTCAAGGATCTTTAGCTGTCGCTTTTGCCAAAAGTGGTACTCAGCATGGTCGCGGAATTCAGATGGTTTTAGGTGACGGAGAAGCTCAAGAGGCAGGATTATCGTCTCTGCTCGTCTGCCCATCTGAAACATGAATATGATTTTAGAATCATACACTAACAAATTAAAGAGAAAATGTACCAGAGATGTCTTAGTTTAGTCTAGTGGTTAAGTTAGAGGTATCCTGGATAATAGGTCTCAAGTTCGATTCCCCTTCCCTCTATTGTAATGTGTCTAAGTGCGCGCTTCGTTGAACCAAAAAAAAAAATTAAAGAGAAAATGTGAAAAATGAGATAATATAAAAGGTGAAAATGCGTGAATATGGACGCACGTACTTGTCCAACAAGAGTTCTCATAAGCGTCTTGCGAAGTCTATTGTCGCTCTGCTCCGTCACCCTCATCTGCACCCTCATGATTTCTGCTGAAGTTAGTGGTCGGCGGGCAGAACGACTTGGTACGGTGAAAGATAAACCGGGGCTTCCCCCAGCGTGCGAGTGTCCAATATGCCCAAATGCATGCCCGTAATTTGAATTAGGTGATGACGGTCCACCCCCCGTGTTAGCCAATGACGAACCCAATCCAACGCCCCCGCCAAGAGACGACCTCCTAGACGGGACCCGCTTCAGAGTCCTTAACCCCAACGCCCTCTTAATCCTGCTATTTGTCACCATCCCGACCCCAGTCCCTCGCCCTGACCCTGGGGATCCGGGCGAGGTAGGAGCATTATTGTTGTTATCTCCATTATTATTATTATTATGATGGTCATGTGAAGAATAAAATGCCAAAGCGTTTCTTCCACCAAATCCAGGGGAGGATCGACACGAAGTAAAGAACACCTCATACGCGGTCTCTCTAATGTCATGCTTGTCAACCCCGTCTAGCTTTCCAAACGGCCACGACAAATCGGGATCTGGCTCTAGCTCAGCAGGAAATTGAGGATTTGCACTTGCTCGTGGCGATAGCAAGGACGACATGTTCATGCTTGTAATGCATGATGTCGTCCCTACGTGACGGGTTGATGATGGAAGAGGGTGGGATTCATGGCGAGTATGAAAACCCATTAAAAATATATATTATACAAAAAAATAATATAAATTTAATGGGACTACACCACAAAAAACACCATCAAAAAACAGGACATAAACATTATATTCTTTTAAAAATTTGAGAGACGGAGTCGCCAATACAAGGGTAAGGCTGGTTGTAATATAGGATATGACAACAATTTTGTTCTTAGGACATTGACAACATAATAAGAGATAAATTTGTGAGAAGAAAAGATGCAGCAATTTCGCAAACTCGAATCGTTGATGCTATATTTGGACAGCCTAGTTTTTTTGTAAAGGAAATACTAGTATCCCAAAATACAAAAATAGCATATTTCTCTTTTTAAGAGGTTAATATTTCGTCTTCTCCTTAAATATAGCTTCTCCCAAACCATTCTATTATATCGCTCTTTACAAGTTTCAACAATGCTAAAGAATGGCACAATGTTAAGGAAAAACTACGAAAAAATAATTTCGCCATAATCTTCGTGATTCTTAGCACCTTAATTTCATCTCATTATAAGAAATGTATTCCAATTGCTAAAATTTCTAATATCAATAAGAAATATAGCGGAACAAGTAAGATGTACAGTATACGTAAGATTTCGAGTCAGTGTCACCATATATTATGCAAAAGATAGTTACATGGCGAACAATTAAAATTTGTTCGTGACTAATTAAGGCGGGAATGGTCGTATATAGTCGTATCTAATAAAAAGGTATGAGACCAATTAAGCCGTTCGTGACTGATCGTCTTTCTTTCTCGGTACAATTGTACAAAAGGGGTTGTTTCACAAATGCCTCTTGGCTGTTACACGAATAATGTGTGATCTGATAATACCAAACCTAATACCAGGCCAAATGGGTTAAGCTTACGAACCGTGTCAACAAGGCCTTGACAATGACCCGTCAACTGGGCTATAGGCTAATCGGTGCGTAGCGCTTGTCTTTCACAAAATAGTAGCCATGTCCAACCCACGGCCGATCATAACATGGCTGGGTGATCCGCAGCCAACCGCAACCCTTACTCTTTGAGTATCACATTAATCATACAATTTTTTTTGTAACAAGCATTAACCGTACAGTCTAATATGAGTAATGAGTAGTAATCAAAATATTTGGAAAACAAATACATATGCGATTGTCAAGCCGAGCAAACGCTGACTAGGATTGAAAAGCTCACGAGCGGCTCGAACTTGTGTGATTAAATAAGATATTGCTCATATTTTCTAAAATTTATCATGATTACCAGGGACGAAGCTAGGGTAGAATGGTAGCCGGGGCCGAATTTTAATTTTATAAGAATTGATATGATATTAGTTTTATCTCAAGTAAACCTTATACCAGTACATTTTAGAACGCTTATATGTTATGAAAAAATTAACAAATACTATAGTCTATGAATGTCAATATGTTATTGTTAGACGGTATTACAATAACAGTGTGTGGCATTATCTTACAAACAAAAACAAAAACAAAAACAAAAGCTACTCACATTTGTAAATATCTCACTTTGAAAGAATCATTTTATTTATATAAAGTGATAATCTTAAACTAGGGAAGAATATTTAAAGAAGGAAATTATGTAAAAATGTCTAACATTTTAGGAAAAAAAAGAAAAAGAAAAAAGGAGGAGGCTAGTAGGATTTGAACACTAGATCTTTTAAAACTAGCCCATAGTACACATAAAAATGTATTACCATCTCAACAAAACACAATATATGCTCCTCATTCACAATTGTTTTTAATTATTCTTGCCCGGGGCCATGGCCCAGTGAGCCAAACCGTAGCTTCGTCTCTGATGATTACATCTTTGTATCAAACATATATTTTTACATATAACCTTCGAGTCTTGTTATTGAAAATATCGTAAGAAAAAAAATAAAAAAAATTAACAATTATATATAGGCTCGATTGAGCTCGAGTTTGGCTCGAGCTCGCGTTAAAGCTCGCACCCTTGATAATGAGCACATTTTTTTCAAGCTCGGGTAAGCTCGAGCTTGGGTTATGATTCTTGGGCATAAGCCGAGCAAGGCCAAGCTCGGGCTCGGCTCGGCGTTAAAAGGCTTTAACACCCCTAGTCTTATTACCGAGTATATTATGAAATATCAAATTTTTATAATTTTTAGTACTTCCTCTGTTCCATTTATTTCTTTACGTTTGCTTTATGCACATATGTCAATGCATGTTTTCTTTTGTCCATATCTTTAGTTACATGTTACTAAAAATTATAAAATCGTCTCACCGAGTGGATAGTCATGTGAGATCTTGTTTAAATCATCTCCCCGAGTGGATTATAAATATCAAACTTTTATAATTTTTAGCAACATGTAACTAACGATATGGACAAAAGAAAACATGCATTGACATATGTGTATAAAGTAAACGTAAAAAATTAAATGGAACGGAGAAAGTATGTGTTTTTCAATATAAATAAGCAAAAGAAATTTTAATCTGAACATTTTTATTATCAGAGGCCATATCTAATCCAACAATATCCTCATAAGAAACTGATAATTATTACAAATAATTTCATTATAAAAATTTTAAGTATCCAACATGCTTTAGTAATCGACAAATTTGAGGGGTTTAGCAAAATGGAAATTAAGATTATAGAGCAAAAAGCAAGGTAACAAGGGGTGAAAGACAGACCACGTTGATATACATCACGAGAATAAATTAAAAATGTACATGTAATAATATGTGGTTCGAAAGTAAGGCGCTCCCGACATAAAACCTCTTTCCTCGGTGACTCTTATGATATCCATTCGGTTTCAATACGATTCAATTGTGACGGATATATCCGTCAAGCTTGTGACGGGTCAAGTATCACCCACATAGGTAGATAATTCAAAAATAAAATACATAAGAAATCATAAATGACTTGTGTTTATCCTCCTAAATTGGTTTTATTCAATCTGTTAAAAACTTGTGACGAATATCAACCGTCACGAATTTGTGCTCGATTTTGCATCTTAGGAATTGTTAATAGTACGAAGTAGTACATTAGTACTAGTCCAATAGTTGTCACTATATACGAAGTATTTGATATTTCTTCCTAATCATTAATTCATTGGATCGGAGAAACAAAGGGATACGTGGTGTTCTATTTGTCACTCATAGTTTTTGGTACAGTTAAAGTTATGTGCCTTTTGGCCTCGTCACAAAATCTCATTGAAGATACACCATATCCGTCACAAATAAAGACGGATATCATTTCCTCTTACAAAATACACATTAAGGGTGAGTGGGGGAGCACATGGGGGGTGCCCACCTTGTCCCCTCTACCCATTTCCTCTCACAAATTACCCGTTGTAAGATCTGACCCGTCTTCAGCAAGACTTTTTGTGGCCTCATTATCCTTGTCTAACCATAACAATGAGTACTAATTCTCCTATCAGACTGTTTTAGGCTCTCTTATAAGACGGTATCACAATGACAATACATACGTATAGTATGAGACCCTCTTTCAGAAGATCTACTCAACAATGAGTTCATTAGCTAAATAGTGGTTAATAACTATATACAAAATCAAACCCAGTTTAAACCCATAAGTGCGTTGGGAATATCAAATTTTGTAACCTCCGTATAGTTTTGAAATACAGATTTAAATTTTTTAGATCCAAAATATTGAGATACAAATATGATTCAGTAGATCGGAATCGAAGGAGTTGAACTGGATTCAAGATCGATTGTGATTTATATTGATTATTACAATTCAAAACTCAATTTCATTATTAGTCTTTTTCTTGTGGTGACTTCATCTTTAGAAAATGTATAATTGCTAGACTAATTAAAATAAAACATTGGCAAAAATAAAGGATCAAGACAAATTAAAGCACACATTATCAAGTTTATATGTTTGGCCCTAATTCAATTCATGATATAATTTTGAACTACTTGACATGATGAAACTAATACACATCGTATTTCATCGTCAAATTATGGTGATTAAAATTCACAACTTTTTTTTACGTTATTTCATAATAAGGTTAAAGCGTTTCTTTATTCCTTTCTGACATGTTATTTGTTATTTCTAACGTACTCTAATATGTAGTCGACATGTTATTTTCCTCCCCATATTCTCATGCACCTTCCTTAACTCTTGCACTTAACGAAATACTGTATATGTGAACCTTATAGAGAGACGGAGGAAGCACGTACGTTCCTATCAAAAATTGTATTGTACATTTAGACATTATTACATTAAGATGTCAATTAACTCCCTAAAAAGAAAAAAAAATTAATAAAATGGCAATTGACAATTCATCTAAAAAGAGAAGGTAACTAGAATGCACCCCTTATAATTGGTTGAATTGTCTTTAATTTCATGCTGTTTTGGCATATGTTGGGACTAGTATACAACACAAATTCTCATTTGTGACGGACATATCGTCGCAAGTGAAGTATTAAAAGACAAGTCATTTGGGATTCCATATGCTTTGTCTTATCTACTCAATTGAGAGAACTTGACCCATTAAAAACTTGCGACGGATATATCGGTCGTAAGGGAGGCTTACTGAGTATACAGGGCAAGTAACAAGTTGCATATGGTCGAGTGGTCGACCCACAGGCCACACCACATCCCATACTATTATTATTCAATTCATACAAAAGCGTCCTTATTATTTCAGCTTATCTCTTATTTATCCATCCTACTACGCTAATACTTGGAAGACTTGAATGAAGCTTAGATAGGGATACTCTCACATTCTAATTACGTCCAACTTGAGTGAGACGACGATATTGGAGGTTCCGCCGCCATTTGCTTTCGACATTGAGCTTCGCAACGGTTGCAACGCTTTAGTGTACGTTACTGTGAGGTACGTTATTACATTCTGTTTAAGATAAGGATAAGTTTGATAGATTAAGAGTTTTGTTAAGGTAATTTGGTAAACATTTTGGACATCGACCTTCAATTAATCTCATAATAATAAAAAAATATTTAGAAAATAATACGGAGATCTACCTCATTAGTCATGAACGTTTTATTCAAGCTCTCAAAATAAAAAATATTTAGAAAAAAATAAATAAAAACAATACAAGTATTTGGATATGTAAATCTTATTTTATTGACATTGTTAATTGGCCGATAAAAAATATTTATTAATTTATCCACAATATATGTATTGTTATAATGTGAAATGTCTCAAGTCGTTTATTTTCATATTATCATTGTGAAATGCCACTTAAAACAAATTGAGTTACTCTCAAACGCAGGGGAGATAGTGGGTGTACATTATAAACGCAAAAAACTTACTTTTCCCGTCATTTGTTAAGGTGAGATACATGTTAGTTGTGACTTGTGACTATGTGGGTAATATCATAATAAAATCGCTGATTTATACGAAGTATTCTTTTTTGAAAGAATAAATATGGGTCATATTCATATAACATAGTTACATAGGTTGACCATCAAAGTCAAATTAAAACAATATTAATGAACTGGATATACTACATAATCACGTAAAATACTCAATATATAATTTTAATTCGGTATATCTATGTGTCACTATAGTAATGTCATATTTGAATTAATGATAGAGAAAATAAAGAGAGAAAGATGAGAGTAGCAGTGATTGGAGGAGGAATAAGCGGATTAGGTGCAACGTATGAGCTAGCAAAAGCAGGAGTTGATGTGGTTTTGTACGAGAAAGAAGACCGCCTTGGTGGCCATGCCAAGACCGTTTGTTTCGATGGTGTCGATTTGGACCTTGGCTTCATGGTCTTCAATCGGGTATATACCACATTTATGTTTTGGTCCCTACATTACATTTCTTATATATATCCTTACGAGTTTTATTACATATGATGACATTAATCACCTTTTCTGTTTAACACGTATTTATATTAATTTAACGTTCACAATTTGTCTAACTATGGTTGGACGAAAACTCAATAGGACCGTATTATGATAATATGGAACAATTGGTCTAACTATGGTTACGAAAATTCAATAGGACCGTGTTATGATAATATGGAACAATTTGTCTAACTATGGCTTTGAAAATTCAATGGTGTAGGTAACGTACCCAAATATGTTGGAGATGTTTGAAAATCTTGGTATAGAAATGGAGGCTTCGGATATGTCATTCTCAGTAAGTTTAGACAAAGGCCAAGGTTGCGAGTGGGGAAGCCGAAATGGTCTAAGAGGTCTGTTTGCACAGAAGACTAATGCTGTTAATCCTTATTTTCTGAAGATGATTCAAGAAATTATCAAGTTTAAAGATGACGCTATGATGTACGTTTTTCTTGCCTGATTTCGCCTTCACAGTCTGAATTCTGATTGACTTGCGCAAAATGATTCACTGAACTGGTTATACTTGGGTTTATTCAAGTAATGGACTAACGATAGGATCATTCTGATTGAATTTGCCGTCGTTCCTCAGTATAATTTATACTTGAGAGTTAAAGAGGCTGATGTTAAATTGTCTGGTAAAGGTACCTTGAAGAGCTTGAAAACAACCCAGACATGGACCGCGATGAAACTCTTGGAAACTTTATCAATTCAAGAGGTTACTCCGAGTTATTTCAGAAAGCTTATCTGGTAAAACTGTCGAATCTTTGATCAGACTTTTTGGCCTAATCACATAATTCCTGTTAATGCTAGATTCAGAGAAGGCAATTCCGGAAAATATAATAGGGACGAGAAGATAAATTCCCTACATTTCTTATATTTTCAGCCATGTCGACTAATTTAGCTGATAAATTAAAATCATTGTAGTAATTGTGATCTATGTTTGAAACCGGTGCAGGTACCAATGTGCGCTTCAATCTGGTCTTGCCCATCAAACACAGTGATGAACTTTTCTGCCTATTCCATTCTTTCCTTTTGTCGCAACCATCACCTTCTTCAGGTCCATTTTACTTACCAACGTGTAATTGTTCAAGTGTCGCTTTATGTTCCTGCATTTCCTGACTACAGTTGATGATCTTTGAAACTTGACAGTTATTTGGCCGTCCGCAATGGCTTACTGTGAAAGGGCGCTCCCATTGTTACGTAAACAAGGTTCAATATTTGTTCTCCTGCCATAAAAGTAAAACAATTTCATCTGTTTTTGCTACAATACGGTGTTTTATTACAGGTTAGAGAGGAGCTGGAAGCGAGAGATGTTCAAGTAAAAACCAGTACAGAGGTGCATTCTATTTCAACAACCAACCAGGGTGAGTGGCATATCTCAAACTCTTCTCCGAATCATCATCTGAAGCGCTCACAACATGTTTTCCACCCTGTTGCCCTTTTTTTTTTACTGTGAAGTAATTGTCCTTTAATGCAATCCTCCTCGTAGCGAATTGTCATTACAGTAATCTTGTTATTATACTATCTTTGTTAGTGTCACACAATTGTGTTAATCAGTTCTTCACAAATGTTTTTGCAGGATGTACGTTGTTTTGTGCAGACGGTACAGAGGATGTTTACGACAGATGCATTATAGCTGTACATGCCCCAGATGCTATAAGAATACTAGGGAAAGATGCCACATTTGATGAAACAAGATTACTAGGTGCTTTCCAGTATGTTTACAGGTATGATCAATTAAGAGTATTAGACATTTGAATAGGAACATTAATTATCTTCTAAAATGCTTCTATAAGATATTTATCTTGATATATTTTTCACCGCAGTGATATATACCTTCACCGCGATAAAACATTCATGCCTCGAAATGAAGCCGCGTGGAGTGCATGGAATTTCTTGGGGAGCATTGACAGTAAAGTCTGTTTGACGTACTGGCTTAACGTGCTACAGGTACATGTCTTTCCATAATTGACCATCAATTTCCAGTTAGCTAATCTGGTAAATGTGTTTTTGGTAATCAACATATTTTACGAAAGCTCTGTGAAGGCCGAGATTGTATCTTACTGTAAAGCATCAGTGCATCACCCTTTTGTTGCTGGAAACACAATCTGGCATTGGTCTGACCATAATGTTATGGTGAAACCGTCCTACGCAAGAATACTGATATCTCTAGTGATCAAGCCTTATATAACTTCTCTACATCAAAGAAATTTCTCTGTTGATTCTTCTGTTTGTACCGTCTGCTATCATACATCTCTAGTAATTCCAATGTTTTTGTATATGCAGAACATCTGCCAGACCAACGAAGACCCGTTTCTTGTAACCCTTAACCCGCCTCACTTGCCAGAAGATGTGCTGCTAAAGTGGGTGACTGGTCATCCTGTTCCTTCAGTTGCTGCAACAAAAGCTTCACTTGAGCTTGATAAGATTCAAGGAACAAGAGGAATTTGGTTCTGTGGAGCATATCAAGGTATATCCATTATACTATCATCTTAGAAATCATTCTTTCCGTTTCTCTCCGTAATTGTCTTGTATCAGATGGTTCATATGTGAAATCAGTCCGGCTCATTTGACATTATTCCCTGTTTAGCTATAGCCTATAGCGTTAATTAGGTGGTCTCGCATATAAGACCATCTCATAAACTTTTGTGCCTTCATTCGGATAATGATTTTTTTTTTTTCATTTTCCTTCTTAGGTTATGGCTTTCATGAGGATGGGTTGAAGGTATAAATGTCAGCTCGTTAACTGATTGAGTAGTGGTACACTGGTACTCATGGCTTGGGTTCGGAACCCATCAGCATCAAAACTGCTATTATAGCGCTCTTTCCACCCATAAAAACATATGACAGTGATTAAATTATCCTTGATTTGCAGGCTGGCATGAGTGCTGCACACAGTTTGCTAGGCAGTAGCTTCAATCTTCTGAAAAACTCGAAACAAATGGTGCCTTCATATAAAGAAACAGCAGCTCGCCTTTTCGTTACAAGGTTCTTGAGCGGATTCATATCTGCTGGCAGCTTGACGTAAGTTGCATCATTATTACAGTTATCATTTCCATAATAATCATTCATCATGTCTGTCTTAAGTTCAGTTCCGTTATTTCAACAGTTTATTGGAGGATGGGGGAACTATTCTGACCTTCGAGGGTTCAAGGAAGCTCTGTCCATTAAAAGTTGCATTAAGGGTTCATAATCCTCAGTTTTATTGGAAGGTTTGTGTCCCTAGTTGACTCATGGTCTTCTGTAAGACGGTTTTATATTATCATACTTCATAACCATTCATCTAAGAAAAAAATGATTACCAATCTGACCATCATTGCTGGTTAAAGTTTGGAATTACAGGAGCTAAATAGCTAATAGTGGTGATATTTCCGACAGGTTGCGACAGAAGCTGATCTAGGCCTTGCAGATGCATATATCAATGGAGACTTCTCATTTGTGGATAAAAATGAAGGTCTTCTTAACCTTTTCATGGTAAAATAAGAAAAGTTCCCTGCGACTATCAACTGAATACTATTCCCTTAGTCCCTTTGTCTCAGCTAGTAGTTTACGACTTTACGTACTCTCTAATCCACTCACATGTGCTTGCATGAGTACGACTATTTCTAAGTTCTTGCTCGCGAAATTTTCTATTGCAGATCTTTATATCCAACAGAGACTTGAATTCTTCTTCATCCTTGAATAGTAAGAGGTATAATCAGACTATCCCTTGCTTAAATTTAATAATTTTTTGGGTAGTATAGTTTCTGACTTCACCACTGGCTGCAGGGGTTGGTGGACACCGATGCTCATTACAGCCGGGATTGCGTCTGCAAAATATTTCTACCACCATGTTTCCAGGCAAAACACACTTACACAAGCTCGACGCAATATTTCTAGACATTATGACTTGGTATGAACAAGTTGCTGGTTGAATGTCATGCTTTTGATGAACGGCCAATCAGCCATACAGTGATGCATTCTCATTTTCACTTGCAGAGTAATGACATGTTTTCGCTCTTTCTGGATGAGACGATGACTTACTCTTGCGCCATTTTTGAGGTCAGAATGATAGTTTTCCATTCTAACACTCTTTCTCTGGCTTCAAAGTTCAAACATAGCATCTAGCTATCCACTGCCTCTGAATGTGACCAGCTTTTGCCATGATTCTGATGTTTGACAGTCAGCTAACGAAGATTTAAGTGTGGCGCAAATGAGAAAAATTTCCCTTCTGATCGAGAAGGTACGAATTTTCATTTTAAAACAAAACGGAACAATCTCACCGTTTTTTGTTAAGTCATCTTTTACAACGATGCTGTTGTTTTAGTTCTGGTTTGGACTGTCTGATCTTTGTAAGGCGCTGGTTCTCAGCTACACTTACTGAGAACTTTATTTGGACCTCATTTTAGGCCAGGGTAGAAAAACATCATGAGGTGCTTGAGATTGGTTGCGGTTGGGGAAGCTTAGCCATTGAAGTAGTTAAGCGAACAGGATGCAAATACACTGGCATTACTCTTTCCGAAGAGCAGCTAAAATTTGCAGAACGCAGGGTGAAGGAGGCTGGCTTGCAGGTATTTTAACGCGCCAGTTACCACTAATATCGTAAGCTAGCCCAATTTTCGGCTGGTAATAGTTAATTTTATTATATGGAATGCTAACAGGAAAGCATAAGGTTTCTTCTCATTGATTATCGACAACTGCCAGACAAACGCAAATATGATCGAATTATCTCCTGGTAGGACCTCTGTCTAGGACATGCTTTACTAGAATGTATACCGAGTGAAGTAGATTGTAACCTCGTTTCATTGTGCTTATATGATTGAAACAGTGAGATGCTAGAGGCTGTAGGGCATGAATTCATGGAGGAGTTCTTTCAATGTTGCGAGTCGCTTTTAGCAGCTAATGGCCTTCTAGTCCTTCAGGTAATATATAATGCTCAAGAGTGTATATGTTACTCAGATTCAAACCTCAAACGAGTAGTCGGGTATACAGCTATTTCAGCAAACCGTTTGAAGTTTTTGGTTCAAAATGAACTGCGAAGTCTCAAAGTGTAGTGTTTAAGTTAGACAAGGATAGGAGAAAAATAAGCGAGTTAGAGGGGCATAAATGCATAGCATTTGAGGAAGCCAACGTTACAAATGTCCTCGGCGAAAAATGTCAGCTAAAACTAGCTGCTACTGTCACTGAAGATGACATTTCCTTGTGGCTGCACCCAAAACTAAAAAGAAAAACAGATACCCTCGACGATTTTGCTAGCTACATGGTCTTGCTAACAAACGTCGATGATCTTCCTCAGTTTATATCCATACCAGATCAGCGATATGATGAGTATCGAAGAAGCTCAGACTTCATTAAGGAATACATTTTCCCAGGCGGTTGTTTACCATGCTTGAGTCGGGTAACATCGGCAATGACTGCAGGATCCAGACTTTGGTGAGTGCAAAAACTGATTGCCTCAAAATTCAATTCTTGGTTGCTTCTGTCAAACATACTCTGAAACTTGGTTATTCACAGCGTGGAGCATCTGGAAAACATCGGGATACATTACTATCAAACGTTAAGATATTGGCGCAAAAACTTTCTTGATCACCAAAGGTTAGATACCTATCATCTTATATAGTTTTCCTTAGTAGGAATTATTAAGACCACGATACACCATACCGTCTCATCATATCTTACCCCAATACCCCAATAGTGACTATCTGCCAAAAAGCCGAGTGGGCCGAGACTTAAAACTTGACCTTAGCTTCTGAACATTCACACTAAATAAAATTGTGCAGAATAGTAGTCAAGTTTCGTAATCTTTGAGTTATGATAAATGAGTACAAACCTCATGAATACGGCTTATTTCCTTGCCACATTACTACAGCAAAATCTGCTCACTTGGTTTTGACGACAAGTTCATAAGAACATGGGAATACTACTTCGACTATTGTGCAGCTGGGTTCAAGACACGAACATTAGGAAATTACCAGGTACTTTTTGCCTCATCTTACTTTGTCTTGACCAACGTCAGCTCTCGGGAATTACTAACTAAAGATTATATGCAACGCAGATTGTATTCTCAAGACCTGGTAATGTTGCCGCATTCGGCGATTCATAAGAAAGAAGAACTGACATTCTTTGATGATTCAATTAAATAGGGTTATTCCATTTCAGACTGTTTTTGCGGGAAAGCCAATCTCTACTCTCTTTCCGACATTATCACTTCCTATTTAAAATTTTGACAACATATGAAATTACCCAAGAAGAAACTTCTCTCTTGTTTCATTTGCTACTAGAGAATGCTTTCACTGCTAAGTGATGTACTCTAGAATTTACTTACCAGAAGAAAAAATAAAATGGGCACCTTTCATGGCACTTGTCCCCTCAAGTTCACCGAAATCAACCATGGCTAGTAGTTGTTATCCGCAAAACAAAAAATAGTGGCCCTCATATTCAAACTCAAATTGGGCCGTCGAACCCTTACCTCAGTTGTGCTATAAATACAATCGATAATGCCTCAAAATCAATCGCAGTTTAACCATCAGAAACATTATTAACTGGTTATGATTGTGTGATGTGCTACCACAGCCAGCTACTGACGACATCAACTCATTCACAAACTACAACAATATCCTTCATTAAAAACAACATAGTTCCACCCAACTACAGCCTTGAACCAGTACCGGTATCACCAATAACAAATGTCCCCAATAAAACTAAAATATCGTTCTAGTAACACATCTATTCAACTTAACCATGATTACGCATAAACTCCGCTAAAACTCTGTTTGGAGAGGTAAAACATGCTAAGGTACTGAAATTTGGAGCAGGATCAAAATGGTGCAAGCCATAAGAAGACAAGGGAGAGTAGGATTGATTCCTACTTAAGCACTATCAATACTTTTTTTGCCAAGGCAAACACTTACAGTACTATCAATGACTCTACGACAAACCAAAAAATCAGAGTCTCAACTTCTACAGCTAAGAATAGAGAAGATCCTCGACATACCGAATGGAGTATAACTTTCAAATGTTAGCAGGCCACACATGATAGAGAGTTGGAAGCAACGAGGCCTTGCTTGGGTTGATCAGTCCCACAACATGCATTATGCCATCCGACAAGACACTTATGTCACAATAAAGCTTCCCTTCTTGAATTGAGCACCCCTCCTGTACAACACAAGGGGAAATACGGAAGAAATGATTATGCCGTTGTTTAAAGCTTCAACTACCACTACGCTATCTCTAGCCATTACGAACTGATCAACCCAAATTGCCTACAGCTCCAATCTCTACCAGTACGAGGCTTGACTAAATCTCGATATTTCCTACTACACATCAAAAGTAACTATGAGAGAAATATGCATCTTATCAGACATGCAAAATGAATCCTGATTACCTGAACTGTAACGGAAGTAAAATGTCAAAGCATCTCACTAAGTGCACATATTTATAACAGCAAGCATATATCAAACATAATTAGAGTGCTCATATGGCTTAAACACAGCAAATGTAATTGGGAAAAGAAAACAAAAAAAATTAAAAACAGTGCCAAGCATAAAAATAAGAAAAAACAACACTCGAAGACAGAAGATAAGTAGTTGTACTCGCAAACTAATTATTACGACTTAGACTAGAAATATAAAGACTGCAAAGTGCAAACTACTGGGGTATTAAGCAAGCCAACCAGTCCCACAGCCAGATTGAACTGAAGAGCTATTATGTTGCTTCATAGAACAACAGCCTTTCATGACCTGCAATGACTCATCTTAGAGCAAGATTACTGCTGGGTTTGACGGGATTGGGCCCCGCCATAACCACCACCGTAGCCCATTTGAGCCCCATTTGCATATCCTCCATGACCATTGGCATCAGCATAGCCGCTTCCATATCCTGCTTGCAACTCTCCAGCGGCACCACCAGAGGCATTGCTACTAGGAGCACCACCATAGTTCCCATATCCATAACCTTGACTTCCATATCCAGAGGCAACGGTTGGGGACTGACCAACGGGCCCTGCACTATTCCCATATCCAGATGCTCCATAACCAGAGGCCATTTGGGCATTCCATGAGCTCCTTGGTGCACCTCCAGGCCCACTACCATAGCCTGCACTAGGCACATTCGGGTTTCCATATGCAGCACTGGTTGGAGCCCCATATCCAGGATATCCACCATAGCCCATCCCACCGCTGGCAGGCCCATATCCATAACCAGCTGCACCATATGCAGAAGAACCGTAGGAAGGAAACCCACCTCCAGCACTTTGAGGTTGCATGTATCTATTAGACTCCATCCTACTATCATAAGAACTCTGATTACCACTAGAATTATAACCATAATTGCCACCACCAGCACCAGACCCACCACCACTTCCACGGCTAGTCATACCGGGATTTGCATCCTTGGGTAGCGCCCGCTTAACCTCAACCTGCTTACCATCCAAGTCATGGAAGGTACTCTGTAAAACCCTATCTACTGCATCCTCATTGTCAAAAGAAATAAAGCCAAAACCACGGGGCCTCTGAGTATTCTGGTCAAACATTATAACTACATCTGTTACATGGCCAAAGCCCTCAAAGTACTGTCGGAAACCTTCATCAGTAAGCGAAGGAGGTAAACCCCCTACAAATATCTTCTTGGTTCTAATATTCCCGCCTCCACCTCCATTTCTACCACCATTGTTTCCAGTTCTCGCAGTGTTCTGCTGTTCCTCTCTTGAGGTAGCTCTCTTAGCCTCAATCTAATGACAAAACACAAAATTTACGATATATTATTCGTAAAACCAAACCATGACCTATAATACAGAAGGAATACATAGTTATTTGGAATCAAATTGAAAATAGAACTAGAGCAACTGGACATAACCACACTCAAACAGTTGTCCAAATACACGAAACCCGTATCCATAAATGCAAGGTTCAGAGGCACAAATTTCAGCAAAAGGACTGGCAAATCTAAACAGATTCAAAACTATTAACAAACACTTGAGACTACCAGTCCATTAGTAAGTTAAAACCCAAATTACATCGAAAACAAGTAGCAAATCATACATAAGTGACATAAACTGCAAAATATTACCACCTAGTTAACCTACATATACAAAGCAAGGATTTATTCATTTGTTTAACTTCGATTAAAATACCCGTCACAAAGAATAAGAATAAAAAAGTAAACAAATGATCGAGACGGAGAGAGTAAAAGAAAGTAAGTCATACCGATCTACCATCTAAACTGTGTTTATCCTGAAGAACCCTATCAAGAACAGAAGGATCAGAAAAGTGAACAAAACCAAAACCTCTAGGTCTACCAGTAGTTTTATCCCTCATAATATTAGCTTGCAAAACATCACCATATTGTCCAAAATATTCCTTTAACCTTTCCTCACTTGTTTCCCATGAAATCCCACCAACAAACAACTTCCCTTGATCTGCATCCATCTTTTTTTAACTTGTTTTACCCCAAATTTCTTGAAAAAGATTGGATCTTTGAGATGGGTTTTTGAAAAAGATTGGATCTTTGTAAGAAAATAGATGAAATTAGGAGAAAGTTTGAATCTTTTAGGGTAAATTAGGGTGAAAAATAGAGGAAATATTTGATCTTTGATTTGGGGGAAGTGTTTGGAAGAGAGAACAAGGGTTTGGAGGAAAGGGGATTGGGAAAGGGAGACTCCTGAAGACTGCTCCAACTGATGAGATGATTTGTTGGGGGGATTGATTTGAGGGCTAAGATTTGTTCAATTGCATGGTTAGGATTTGTTTGGAATATGTCTTTTAGTATTTTGTTTTCTTGTGTTCAACAGCTGATGTCAGGGGATATTCGTAGAAGATATTTTTAAACCTACACCTTGCAAACGGGTCAATTTGATCGGGTCATTTCGATTTACGAACATTGGGTTGGATTTGAGTCGGGTTATTTCGGGTTCGAGACATTTTCAGGTCAACTATTATCAAGTTATTGGTGGATAATAATCAGTTTGGACAATAAACATTCGGGTCGGGTTATTCGAGTTCGGGTCGGGCCAATTTGTCAGGTCTATTTGAACCCAACATTGCTTATTTTTCGATATTTAAACAAGAAAAAAATAGTGGTATTGATTCAGTCGGTCTGGCTTTAGATAGGTCAATTTGGTCAGAAATAATAAAACGGTATTTTATAACCATTTAACAGTCAAATGTGATCACTATTTAAAAATAAGTTATAACACTGGTTGTACACTTAGACCATTGTGGTTACATTTTACCATAAAATAGTCATATATACCCGTTTTAAGGTTATGACGAAAAGTGGTCGTGTCAAACAAGAATATGTGGAGTGTGGTATTGATTTCGTTGTATCAAGTTTTCAAGTTTGCGAATCAAATTGGTTTGATTTGGTGGACTGGTGGTTGCTCACCTTATCCTTTAAATATGAGGTCAAAGTTTTGTTCTCTGTCCATGGGAATGGAGCATATTCTTTTGTCAGCCGAATACCTCTTCCTGAGAGATTGAGAGCACACACGACGAATAGATTATAAACCGTTGTTGACGGTGACACTCACGTTTACACAACTGAAAGTTTTCAAGTTCTTGAAGTTCACAAACCTTATTTAAGACAATAGTATCAATCTTAAATTAAACGACGGCTCAAATAGATATCAATTCAGATAATAAGTTGCGTAGAAAACACCAAAAGTTTATCCTTGTTAGCATTATATGGTGATATTTTGATTCTTTTTATAGATAAAACATAATTTCATCTTAAACCAGAGTTCCTACTCTAAGTTATATATGCAAAGTGCAATTTTTCTAAATTTAAAGATGTGTAATCTATCACACCAAAAAAAAAAAAAGATGTGTAATCTAGGGATGTCATTGGGGCGGGGATGGGTAGAGCTTTGGCGGGTGGTGGGGCGAGTGCGGTTACGAAAATTGTACCCGTCATGGGTAATGGGGCGGAGATGGGTTTTGCATCTCACCCGCCTCATACCCGCCAATCATTAAAAACATTAGTACAATTATGACAATTTTTGTAATCTTATTAAGATATGATGTTAATAGTAACTATTTTATAAAGTTTTTTACTAACTTTTTAGTGAAAAACTAAGATAAATTAAAAAAAAAATGGAAAATAATAGGATTAAATCAACTTTTGAGAAACTTGTACCCGCCACGGGGCGGGGATAGCTTTGGAAACTTGTAGCCACCACAGGTGGTGGGGCGGGGATGGTTTTGAAAACTTGTACCCGCCACGGGTGGTGGGGCGGGGCTCGGTACGAGTTTTCCTTGGTGGGTATGGGTACGGGGGAGCATATATCCACCACCGCCCCGCCCCGCCCCGCCCCAATGACATCCCTGGTACTGTAATCGTTTTTATTGGGCCGACCGGTAGTGGTCGGCATTCGTTTGAGCATAAGCATTCGGATCCTATGGACCTGTTGGAACATGGTATCGATCCCGTGACTGGGCTTCATTAAGGGATCGGTTTGTATAGAGAGTTAAAAAATTGCAAAAGTAATGACTTCATAAATGTCAAATTAGGCTTCATGCATCTCAGTGGATTGTTTAGAGATAGCCAATGGTGCAGGTTGGCCCAACCCACCCATGATGGCTTTTGATCAGCCTGTAAGTTCGGGCTAACCCGTTGTCTCCACCAGGCAGGACATGGTTGAAAAGTTTTTCAGCCCAGCTTAATACTAATTTCATGTATTTAGGTCAGCTCATGTCAATCTTGAGGGAGCTCTCCACGAATTGGTCCCAAGTCAAGCCAAACCCGGATTTTTAGGAAGCTGGTTATGGCTGAAGTAACTCTACAATAAGACAGTCTCATATACATTGAATACTATGAGAAATTATTACACACACTAATAGTGAACAAAAAAACTGGGAAAAAAATAGCAACAGTACCATCTTCTACTATTTAAAAGGTCTCATAATACATTAGATGAGCAATTTGATAATTCTCACTCAATAATGCATTTGTCATCTAACAATTGGTTTCCTCCTTTTTCTTTGGTTTTTGTTCCAAAATCAAAGGATAAAACTTACGAGACTGAGAGAGTAAAATTTATCTTACGATCAAGTAAACACAAAGAGACTAGTACTATACCGCTCTACAGATTAACGGCCATAAATGCAATCAATGAGTCTTGTGCCCGTCACAAGATGAAGACGGACCATGCTCTTCTCACAATAAAACAAGTGGAAGGGCAAGTGAGGTGGGAATGGAGCATCCATTGGATATTGCCACTTGCATGTAGTGAATGAGGCACTATCCGTCTTCAGCATATGACGAATAGTATCTGTCTTCAATGAAAATTGGTGAAATGCAATTATCAAAATTGAAATCAAGGTAGGTCCCTATTAAAGAAGTGAATTAAGAGGCTATAATCATATTTTCTCCAAACTCTTCTAGGACCATGTGAATAACATATTAACATGACCAAACAAAAATCACTAAAAAGCTCCAAACTCAACCTTACATTTTGTGGCTCTCAATTATACACCTAAAGACCTCCTCATCTCATGCTACAAAACTAAACCACAACTCTTTGATTCTTCAGATTTCTAAGTCCACAAACATCAATCGAAAATCTACAAAAGTGTTTCCCCTTGTATGTTCAACCTAGGAAGCTAAGAAGTTGCATAGATGGCCACTTCTTCAATCACGGCTACCGGGTTCAAAACCGGTCTAGGCTCGTCTTTCGCTTGTGGCGATAACCACGCAATGTTAGCCAAATCCGTCATGGCTTGTCCACGGGTTTTGAGCAAACCGACACGTGCTCAACCCGTGATGAAGAATGTTAATGAAGGGAAAGGTCTCTTTGCACCCATAGTGATGGTTACTAGGGACATTGTTGGTAAAAAACGGTTTAACCAACTTAGAGGAAAAGCAATAGCCCTTCATTCACAGGTACGTAAAATTAAATGTCCTACGTAAATGCATACAATTCAGGTTAAGTCGAAACTAAAGTATTCTCGTTTAAGACTTGGTCGTTGTTGTTGTTGTTGTTATCGTCTCTAAATGGTTAAACTAAACTTTTATAATAGGTGATCACTGAGTTTTGCAAGTCGATTGGAGCAGACGCGAAACAAAGACAAGGGTTGATCCGGTTGGCAAAAAAGAATGGAGAGAAACTAGGGTTCCTTGCTTGAGAAAATCTTGAGATGAAAATCGATGGAATTTATTTAGCTAGATTATATCTGGTATATTGAGAATTTCATCATGTAGATGTCATTTTGTAGATAATACACTTGAAGTTTTGCATAATATTTGTCCATTGTTCAGCTGTGTTTTCTTACCCACACAAACCGCGATGAAACTATCAATCTATCATTTACTCGATTTTACGATTTAAATTAAAGTATATTCTATGCCACGAAATGGCAAACGCTTAATAACTTGCAATTATCAGCCACAGACCGAGACATAAACACATCAACACACCCATAGCTTACTTCCCGGAATTATGGACATAGAATGTGACCATAACCGATGTATTGTCACCGTGTCTTCCATTTTGATCTGATATTCACCGCATTTTAGGCCTCTATGACCGATCCCAAGTCGAAAAACTGTCAAACTGAAGACAAAAAATAACTCAAATTGTAGATCTACCCACACAGCCACACTTGATTATAAAAGAAGTAGGGAGTACAAAACAGGTGATTCAAATTAGAGACGGGACTGAGATTCAAAATCAAAACAACAAATTGTACGGAACAATAATTGAGACGAAATACTCCATGTGTTCTAGTACAAGTTTTAAGAGAACAAAAGTATAACATTGAAATCAACTGCTCGCAGAGAATTCACTGATAATTCCAGGTCTTGGTTCTTAAACACTGTACCGGCCTTTGGAATTCCTATCCTGTAAAATTTAAGATCACAAGCTCTATTAAACCGTGAATGTAATGACAGATGAGAGTGATTTAAAAGGAGAAGAAACAGAAAACTTACATGATAGCCATAATTGATCTTATCAGTGACATCGATGACCTCTTTCCACTTCCTTCCAATCCCCATCTGCACATATCGTTCAATAGGTCAAAAACTCAAAATGAAAAGAACTATTAAACAATTTGTACTCGTAGTAGTTATTTATTAAACTAAAATCAACTTCAGCAGTAAGTTATGAAAAATACAACCATTAAATCGAAGTGGAAAATATACTCCCGTAACTCATATGTAGCAAAGAGGGAGAACTCGAAGGCATCAAGTTATTGACAATCTAAGGCATCACGACTTCGAGGTAAAGGTCATCTCTGGTACTCTCGAGTCTCTACTCTCTACCCTGAAAACACACCCTAAAACTATGTTTGCCATGATCTCATGCACCAAGATTCCTTCAGTAAATCAAACCAAATTCCACTTTCCATGAAAACAGGTGGTTTTACTACTCTTTTAGAACTATCTTCTTAGACTAGAGTAAATTATCTATATCTTTTCCCTTTCGATCGGGACAACTTAATTCTCTGTTCGTCTACAATAAGTCAATAACCAGGACAGTCATAGCCACCTCCTGTTCGAAGACCAATGCCCAAATTCCCACAAAATGTCTTAATTTCGAACCCACTCACCCACTTGGACCAGACCCATATTCTAATGAAAAAAGCCAAATGTATAGATTTGAAATACGCGGTGACTTGTGAGAATTAAAATGTTCGAGTGTTCCATCTCATACAATGGTTGGAGAACTACTGTAGCTCTTCCATACCTAAAACATCTTTACAAGCACCCCTATGAAAAACTACGCCTACTCTACTTTACAATCCAAACCCATTGTTACGTGTGTTCCACGTCAACGAAGTGAACTGAAAGTGTATTCCCCTTCATATTGAGGGCAAAAATTAAGGAAGATAGCAAATTTACCCGTCTACCCTAATATTACCCCACTCTCACATGCCTCTTACAGCTTACCCAACACCACCCATTCACTAGCCACAAACACCCTGAAACACAACCCCAACAACCACCAATCAACCCTTAACCACCACCAACCCATCCCCAATCACCACCCACACAGCCCAAAGCCGCCGCACCGCAACTAAACTCCCTACACCACCTCACCGCCATAACCCAACCCCGAATACCATCCAACCACCGCAACCAGTCCCCAAACACTGTCAAACCAATGCAAACATCACCAATCCATCGCAACCCAACACTAAACCCTACCAAGACACCGCAAGCACCACAAATCCAACTTCAAGCACCACCAGTACAAGTATACAGCCAACATCGTAGAATACCCTTCCCCCAGCTTACGAAACACCCACCTCAACCATTAAAACTCAATCCACCCCCGTCAAACCCTCTCTCCTATCCTTGAAAACCCTAGATCTATGTTTTTCATGTGTGAGGGAAAGGGGGTTTTCAAGGCGGGTGTTTTATAGGTGGTGAATAAAGCTGAGATGTCAAGTGGGTGGGTGGGGAATCTTCGTATGTTAATGGTGGGGGTATTTTCTCCACACAGAGACAATAATGTCCAAATAAGGAAATAGAAAAGAAAATATGATTACGCCCCATAACGAAACAAGGAAGATTTAATAGACCAGGATGGAGTATGTTTTTGCATCTCACCTACCTCAGTTTAGTTACTTCTTTCATTTCAACATTTAGAGAATATTACGAAGTATTTAATTTCTAGACAACATCCTATATCCATGAGAGAGGGCCACAGTAGACATAGTCTATTTCCTGCGGAGGGAAAGACCAGATAAGCTCTATGTCCACTGGTCATACAGCTCTATTTTTCTCACAATGAAAGCCTCCAAGAGTCTCTGTCATACACATGTTTCTCCTGCTTGTTATTCTAAAAGTATATTCCGAGGGTGAAATAATTTTCGACAGCGGCAGATGAGTCTTTTTAAAGGCGAAAGTAATGTGGTATTGCTGAATTTGTACGGAAAATGTTTGTTCTTACATAAGTTTGGCTCACCTAACTTCTGATTCTCTTTCATGGACAAACTCTAGTAATTGTCCAAGGGAATAATACTATTCCTTAATGAAAGAGAACCAACCTCATGTCAACACCCAAGAAGAATCCAAACAAGGCATGCTTTCAATTAAACAAGATATTGACTCAAATAACCCAAACCCGGTTTCCAAAAAGTCGTCTCCACCCACAAAATAAAGTAATGGCTAAAGATAGATAAAATCCCTTTTACTGACTAAACCCCCGCCAAATGGTACCACCAAATGACCAAATATTCCCACAGCGTAGGCTTTTATTTATAAGGTTGTATCCCAATCTCCAACACAATGGCATCACAAAAGTTAACAATGGAAAAGGTAATACGTTTGTACGGAAACGGGTAGAGTAGATGAGGCACTTTATTCATTTCTCCAAAGTCCAAATGATATCCAAAAGCATTTGCCTAAGTTGTACGCAGAGTATGCTTGAAGCAAAGAAAATCAAAAGAAGTCAAACATCACAAACCTGTACAGACTCGTTCGCAGCATTCTTAGTCCATAACGAAAGTTTGTCACCCCTTTGGCGCACACTTGCTACCACACCACATATCTCTTCAGCTTCATCAAACTGTTCTCCAATTAGAGCCATCAACTGCTCAAAAGTGAACAAAAGATAGCAATTCAGTGAATCAGAAAACGGTCACACACTCACCCACCTAAAGGCTAGCTAACATAGGCGTCATTTAGACTAGGTGGAATAAAGTTTGTTGTTATAGATATTACAGTTTCAAGCCACATTCTGTCAAGATCAGGCTTTCTGTTGGCCGCAGCAGTCCACTTGCCTCCCTTGGCACACTCTGGATCTTCCCATTTTGGCTCAATTTCCGCCTTGAACAAATGGAAATCAGCGTTTGTTATCAGCTTGCTGGGCTTGAAAATCTGATCATATAAACTGCAGAGAGGTGATAATTTATATTCAGATTAGCGGGTTCACCAGGAAAATCAACGAACTGCAACTTAAATAATCTTATCATTCAATAATTTATTCACTTTCAAAACAATTTCTCAATTGAGTAGCTGGACATCAACAGGAACTGGGAAGTCAAGGTCAATAATAAAGAACATTTACACAATTACAATACAAAAAAGAACTCAACTTCTTGATCCATCTAGTCCTCAAGAAACAAATAAGATCATCATTATTTTCTTATAAACTGCTGAAGAATGAAAATAGCCGATCTTCCATAATACAATCCCGCAAAAACCCATTAGAACTACCTTGATAATTATAGATACAAGAATAGTATGTATGAACTAGGAAAACAACCTTCAACCAAGTTACTACAATCTCCATGATGACACCCCTTCAACAGAAAAACTACAAACTTATTTGAGCTAAACTGTCATACAACAGGGAGCAGACTCCTCAACGTTCACTTAGTTAATAAAAGAAACTCCTAATTGATATACAAACTTAAATACCTAATGATCTCAATTTAACCTTTACGCATGCCATAAAGCCAATAAATCAGCCAAATTTGGCAATGGGCACCAATAAAACGTGTCTTTCATACCCTAAAAAGAGAAGCCCCCAATTCTCATCACAAAACTCCTTTCATCAACAAAATGTAATGCGCACATCAAATAAGCTTATCCCAATTCATAATCCCACAAACTAAATCATATTTTCAAACTATAAGCAGTTTCACAATCAATAAAAGCTCCTCACACGAGTTTAATCCCATCCAATCCAAGTTTAGCAAAAGCGGAAAAATCCGAAGTAACAAAACCAATTATACCCAACCAAAAAAAGTCCCACCTTAAAAAGGCCCCAATTCTCACCGCGAAACATTAACTTGCCCATCAACAAAATGAAATAATCACAACCCAATTCATAATCTCCAAATACAATCGAAGTTTCGAACTTTGGGCAATTTCACACACAACATAACCTACCCACATGGACACGTCAAGTATACTGCATCCAAGCAGGGTTACCGAATTTGCTCGGGTATCCTACGAATTGTGAATCGTTAAGAGCAAATTCTATCTAACTGAAAATACTATAATACACACTCTATAAGAGCGTATCATGAACCAGTAAGGGCGTATTCATGGTGAATTTGGTAACCAGGCATCCAACTATCCAAGTAACCACGTTCATTAAAACACTTTAAAATTAAAACCATACAAAAGTAACAAAACCAATTATACCCCTACCAAAAAGAGCACAACCCAGTTCATACAACCGGCTGTAGGATCCATCCATTGGCTGTATCAGCCGGTAACATGCCATTCATACCCTGAGAAACCCCCAAATCTCACTAAAAATTTTAAACTTCCACCAACAAAATGAAATACCGACATTGAAATAAGCACAGCCCAGTTTATGATCCCACAATCTCAATCAAATTTTCAAACTCTGACCAGTTTCAGACACAACATAACCTATCCAAATAATCTAAACTGCATTGAAGTAACCAAGTTCATTAAACCCATAAATCAAAAGTGAAATTGCCAATTATACCCAACCAAAAACCCATACCTCAAAAAGGGAAACCCCCAATTCTTACCACAAAACATCAACTTCCATCAACAATATAGAATACGAAAACCCCCATTGAAATTATTAGAACTGAATTCATAAACCCCAGAAATTCAATCAAATTTCCAACTTCCAGCACCTTGCCAAAAAATACAAGCTACCCACATCAATTAAACCGCAGCCAAGTTCATTAAAACCGTAGAAATCAAAAGTAACCATTTCAATTAAACCCAAACCAAGAAAAATTACCTTGAAAAGAGAAACCCCCAATTCTTACATCAAACTAATCACAACCCAGTTCATAAACCTCACAAATTCAATCAATTTTCCAAACATTGATCATCGTCCCAAATAACACAAGCTACCCACATCAATTAAGCCACATCCAAGTTCATTAAAACCATAAAAATCAAAGTATAACACAACCAATTACAATCAGCAAAACAACACCACCAGAGCCTTAATCCCGACATGGTTCGGGTTCGACAGACATGAATCATCATTTAAAACCGTCAAGAGATTCCACAAGTATAAACCAATTATAATCAAAACATAAATAAATAAATAAATAAATAAAAGGAAAAGTGAGAGTAAATACCACCAAAACTCTTCAACAGTATCAAAAGTATAAGCCTTTTTAAGAGAAGAACCCCAAGCAGCACCTTGTTTAGGATTAGATTGATTATCATACCAAAACGCCCATTTTCTCTCTAATTTATGAGCTTGTTTTGCTGTTTCACTTGCCACAACCTCATTAACCTCCGTCACCACCGTCACCTCCGATGCTGCAACTTCAGCCGCCATTGTCTCTCTCTTCGCCGTGTACGGTGGTGATATACGATTTGTGTCGGGTGGGTTGACGAGGGCAGCTCGAATGTAGGGGAGATAGATAGAGAGAGAAAGAGGGAGGTTTGATGTTGGTTTTTATATGAGCATGTGTTTGATGTCGGTTTGTTTGGGCTAGATTGTTGGGTTTAGCCCATGAGTTGCACAAGTTCTAACCACTAGGGTTTGGTACATCCTGCCCATACATGAGCCCACAGCTTATTAAATTTTACTCCCATATATATACTCCTTCCGCCGGTCAATTATTGTCTTTTGATTTGGGCACAAAGAGGAAACGACCGATTACAAAATGACAAGTGAACCAAAGTGTGTGAATGATCAAATTGTTCATTTTTAGAATAAACTGGACACCAATTGACTAAACACCCAAAAATGGGATAGGACAACAAATGATCGGGACATAGAGAGTATATGGGTTGAACATGTTACTTGGATAATAGAAATTTTAAATGAGTCGGGTTAAGTTTGAGATAATTGGCTAATTTATGTTAAAGTAAATGCGTTGGGTTTGGATTGAGGATTTGAGGTGTTAATGACTCATTTAATGTGTCAATAGCTTTGTTATAGCACGTCCAATGGTTTGCTTTAGGGATTTGCTTGCAATTTTCTAAAATTGCAAGCTAGTAGCCTAACCATTGGAGATTTGTATGTAGATTAGCTTAGTTTGGGCTAGTAGCTTTATGAGAGCATCTCCAATGGTAAGCTAGTTGGTACTAGCTTACCTTTGCCACATCGGTTTTTAAGCTACAACAATGGCAAGCTACAATTTGCTCCAATGGTGAAGTCAATCTACTACTAGCTTGATGAGACCCACCTAATACATTTTTCTATTTATTTATTCAATTCTTAATTTGTAAAAATAAAATTAAAACTTTATAAATGAGACCACTATCTTTCTATTGGTTATGTGCTTTATGTGGGTCCATTTAAGCAAGTAGCTCCATGGAGCTACTTGCTTGAAATTTTTTGAGCAAAGCTAATATACTTGGACAACTTCAATGGTTAAGCTACTAGCTTGTAATTTTTTAAAATTGCAAACAAGTCCTTATTGTCAATCATTGGAGATGCTCTGAAGCTACTAGCTTAAAAGGACCCAAAAGAGTAAATTGACCAATAGGAAAATAGTGGTGATATAAAATAACGTAGTTGCTCATACGGGTTTTACTCATTCATGTACTTTTTTCATTATTTTTCCATTGTAAGCCCTTTGCCTAGAAAAGAAAAAAAAAAAACTCTCTCTAATTCTTTTCCTCACAAAATTAATCGATTAATCAAATCCGTCAAATTACACAAGTATGGATACCAATTCTTGTATCAATCAAGAATAATTCTAATTCTTAATTTTATTATTGTATTATATCTAATTAAGGAATTGATTTACACTAATTAGATTAGGGTTTGTTTAAATCTCCGGCGTTGGGGCGAGGAATGACGGCCGTAGCCGACGTTGGTCAGAGGCACGATGACACAACGTCCATCGGCTGTTGTGGTGGACGCTTGTGGCAAGATATGGGATAGAGAGGCGCATCTGTTGTTGGGTTGCAGTCGCCAAATTACATGAACACAATAATACGTGTTACTGTATGTGCTTGTAGACAAATTAAATGAACACTATGAATAATACGTGTTACGCATCTGGCTTGTTTCACTTTTTGATTTTCTTTTTCCTTTTTTTTTGTTAAATATTTCTCTATTTGATTTTTGTTTTTTCTTTTATTAATTTTTAATGGTGGTGGCTTGGGTGGTGGATGGTGGCTGACTGGTAGAGGTGATCAAAAGCGGGCTTGGGCCGGACACGGGCCGGGCCCAACTTCTAAAAAATTGTCCACCGGGCCTTATTTCATAGCCCAAGCCCGCTAAGCGGGCCAATTTTCAATGCCCGTACCCGCCCACTCCAAGAAAGCGGGCTGGCCCGCGGGCCCGACTAGAATCAAATACAAAAATTAGCGTTTTTTTTAAAACACAAGTTTATTATAGGTACACCCACAAAAACTTAATAATTGTCTTTTAAAGCTTACACTTAATAAAATCTACTAATTTAAGTTCATTTTTGTCATAGTCTTTGTGCGGCATTGTTGGCGGTTACACACACTCCTATAGAGATACTTGAAAGCTACTGTATATTTTATCTTTATACAACAATCTATGTAGAAATGTAGCATGTCCATTCTCGGGCGAATCTTTATACGACAAGTGTAGGTGATTAATTAAATACCGACGATCTTCCACTTATACGTAAGGCATAAGCATTTTGTGCTACGTAATTAATTTAGAGTGTAAAAATTGTAAATGAAATGATCATAGAATGGTGGAGGATTAAGGGTTTCAGGACTTTTGTGAGATTACTTTTAATAGCGGGCCTAGCGGGCCGTCCATGGGCAATTTTGTTTAGTCCAAGCCCGCCCATTTATTCTAGCGGGCCGAGTTTTGTTGTCCGCTACCCATTTATTTTTTGATTTTTCTTGTCCAAGCCCGCTATTCTAGCGGGCCGGACGGGCCGGGCCAAACGGTCCGGCCCGCACTTGATCAGCTCTACTGACTGGTGGTGGTAGTTAGAGTGAGAGAAGAGTGAAAGAAGAGAGGGATTGAAAGAAGGGTATTAAAATAAAATCAATTAAATAAAAGCGGTACTATGGTCAATTACGTCCATGAATAAGTAAAACTCGTACATGAGTGAGCATCATCCTAAAATAAAATAAAAAATGATATATGAGATTCTTCCAAGCTACAAGTACATGGGCTAAAGTCCTAAACCATTGGATTAATTTGTAGCTTAAAATCTAATGTGGCCAAGCTAAGCTAATACATATTTGCTCAACCATTGTACTTGCTCTTATAGTATCAAATTTAAATTTTATTTGTACAAAGCAAAATAGATACTCCGTAAATCGCTAAATCATTTAACAACTTGTTCTAAATTCAATTTGCTTGTTTCTTAATTTTTTTTTAGGTTTTTCCCATTTATACCCCTCGAAATTTTCACATTTCCCAATTGTACCATTGCGTATGGCATAGTACTAATTGTGCCCTTGAACTTTATTAGTTGTTCCCATCCGTGACCAAAGTAGCCAAAACCGTTACTTTTGGCCGTTAAGTGCCAACATGGCACAATGGAAGTATGGAACCATTAAATTTCAACATTTTTTGCCAAAATCCTCCTTAATTATGCCCTTGAACTTTACTAGTAGACGGTTCCATTGGATATGAGTTGAATTTAAAGAGGATTTTGGTAAAAAAAAGTTGAAATTTATTGGTTCGATTGTGACATGTTGGCACTTAACGGCCAAAAGAAACGGTTTTGGCTACTTTGGTCACGGATGTGAACAACTAATAAAGTTCAAGGGCACAATTAGTACTATGCCATACGCAAGGATACAGTTGGGAAAAGTGAAAATTTCGGGGGTATAAATGGGAAAAACCCTTTTTCTCAATTTTTCTTTTTTATAAGTTGCTAAACTCGCTTAATTATTACTCCCTCCCATTCACTATAATCTTCCCTATTTCCTAAAACGGATTATTCAGATAATCTCCCCCTTTCTATTTTTAGAAACTTTTACTCTTACTAGTTGTTTCCCCGCGCCCTACCGGACGCGGGACTACAATTTTGGTACCTCAATTCTGAAAACCGTCTGTTAGAACTTGTATCAAACCGTGATTTCTGAGCCATACTTATATGTAACACTTTATCGTTGAAAAAGGATGGCTCAATAATTATGAGAGCTAACTGGTGTTAAGTCTTGCTTAAACTGAAATGAAATACTTAGTAGGCAGTTTAGAGTATAGTAGAAGTGATTCCTAATGGAGTCAGCTATTCCGGAGTCAACTATTCATATACAACTTAGATATAATTACTATTAAACATTTCGCAAAGTTTGGAAAGAGGAGATCTCCTATCGGAGTTTCCTATTCATACACGCTTTTTACATAGAAATATTACAAAATAGTTGGAGAAGCGTAGAGCTAAGTGTGGCTTAGGCCTATAATCCGTGAGATGTTAGTTTGCTGATCTTGAAAATCTTCACGGTACAAAATAATACCAGAATGATGCCACAGCTCCACTTGAAAGATCAACACCAGAATGAGAGCATGAAAAAAAAAAAAGAACAGTCCACGGGAGTAATAAAGAACATGATATATAGTAGAGCATTCGATAAGAGAAAAGAATGTGATTTAAAATATACCAAGTATCATCGCGATAGAAGTGGCCAATGAGCACACCAACTTCGGGTTGGCCAAAAGGTATTAGGGCGAGATGTTGACAAGTATTAGGGTTGCGAATAAGCGCTGATCGTTATCATGAATAAATAGATGAAGAACAAGAGGAAATTTGTAGATAGATGAAGAACATGAGGAAATGAGTAGATGTGAGTGTAAAGAGAAGTGACGGAGAAACATAGGGCAGAATGGCAGATGTTGAAATTGCATGGAGGAGTTCAAGGGAAGAACAATGGCTTTAGGTAAAAAAATTGGCAGACGATTCAGGATGGCTCTTGTCGTTGCATTTCCCACATCGGTAGTTCATTAATCTGCCAACATTAGTCTGCTATATACACAAACAAACAGTTTGGAAGTCATTAATTAACACAGAACAGTAATTAAGCTAGAATAAACATGTCCCAACTCTCAACTAATATAAAAAAAACCTTTTCAACTTACAGGCCCCATATCATCAAAGGCACCTCTTGTTACTGCATCTCCAACCTTTATAGTTCACTAATCTGAGCATTCCCTGTCAGGGAGAAGTGTTAAACCTCAGCATTGAACCAGTCTATTTTTATAAACTGTGCAGAGTGAGTACATATGACTTACAATATTACATTAGTACCCTGGGCCTCACAACAGATGTGCCAAAGGCACAGCTTGTTGTTGTATTTTCCGCTTGTATAGTTGACTAAGCTTGCCAGATTAATCTGCTATCCACAAAACCAAACATTTAAGAAACAATCAAGGAAAAAATAATCCGCAAATGAGAAACTAAATTGCAGAGGTAGAATGTTACCTCATTTAGAAGGCCACAATGTGGGTGAATATCCGTATATTTACCCTTAACTTGTAGGACTATAACGAAAATTTACTATGTAAAATGACGTGTCATATACGAAATGCGATAAACGAAAATGCGAGATAAGAAATAACCTTTGGTCCTGTGCAAACGGCCTAAGATCAAAACCAACCTAGGTTTTCTCCTATTTGTTGCACCCAAAACGCGTATGAGACGATGCCGCTTGTGCTAGAAATGTCCTCCGATTGCCTTGCAATATTGGGA